>CAEFZY010060650.1:0-200894 GCA_903066815.1 Brachyrhaphis roseni
GAGGGGAGGCGAGAGAGAGGAGAAAAGAGGGGAGAAAAGAGGGGTGGGCGGTGTGGGTGTAGAGCGCGAGAGAGAGAGAGAGAGAGAGAGAGAGAGAGAGAGAGAGAGAGAGAGAGAGAGAGAGAGAGAGAGAGGTGGTGCAGTTGAGCAAAGCGGAGTCCGGAGTGTTTCAGTGGGGCAGCAGAACGGAGGTGACAGCGGAGAATGGAGAGGAGCCCGTCCGCTCGGCGAGCTTTGACCGAGGAGAACCCGCTCGGTCCTTCCCTTCTGGAGCCAGCGTGCTGAGAGACACCGGGAGGAATTAGCCGGAGGGGGGCAGAGGAAAGGAATGGCTGATCCTCTGCGGAGGACTTTACTAGCAAAACTACGGGGGAAGAAGTCCAAAAAAGGAGCGACGCTCAGCGGTGGATACGGATCTGCTGCTGCGGCGAATGGGGGCCGAGAAGGTAAAGAAAAAGTTTTCCCCGAGGAGCCTCGGCCGGTAGTTTTGCTCACAGGGCTGGATTTCGCTGCAGAGGGAATGAGCGCATACGAGAATTATGTAGAAGGAGCGCTGGTGCAAACAGAGGGGGCCACAACAGTCCCGGAGAGTCGCGCAGTGGAGGTGGCTGGCTCACGTCCCCGGGAGCCGAGCAGCGGGGGCAGGGTTCACGTTAATGAGCGGCTCCTAGGGGCCCCGCTTCAAAGAGACGCGCAGTTTGCTGGGGACGCGTTAGGAGGGGAGGACAGGAGGCTCCGGGATCCCAGATCTGCGGGGATCTCTCTCGAAGGACCACACGTGCAGATTAAACGCTTCGTTCCTGCGCCGAGGCAGCACGGCTTCGGCGATTCGATCGGGTTCGGGGACAGCTCCGGTCAAGCGTTACACCGAGCGCAGGTACGGGCGCAGACGGGGGTCGTTAGAGCTGCCGTGGCTTGGGTTGCCGATGGTGAGGGGGCAGAGACCAGGAGCCGGGGTTGCTCCCGGCACATGGCAGGGACTGTAGTAGCAATTCACACGAACAACACCTGGAATTTTGACCGGCCCGCTCTGGAGGCGTACACTAAAACCTGCGCGCATCCAAACTCTGAGGAAAATGTTTTAATCAGAAGCATTGAAAGTTATGAGCCTGACTGTGTAAGGCCCATCGGGGAGACCGCTGGATGCCCTCAGAGCCCAACAGTTTTCCCCACCGACTTACAGATTTGTGATCTCAAAATGCAAACTCTGTGCACCACAGAGGGGCCACTGAGGTACCCCTTAGATAGTGAAGATGACGATTACTATGACAATGAAATCCTGCCCTTTTACGAAGCAGTTAAACCAAAAACTGTTGCTAGAGTGGAGGTTGCAGAGATACAGGATAAAGGTCAGGGAGATGATGGTGATAGCGCCCAGGAAACAGACAGGCTCAGAACACAGCTGCAAGAGGCCTATTATCTTCTCATCAATGCTATGAATGATATCAGCTTGGATGTTCAGCAGATTAGTGGTGGCTTAGCTGAGCAGCAAGCCACCTCTTCCTGTAGTAGCCATTCAAGAGACAGCCTGTGCTCCAGGCTCTCTATCAAAAACACTGACAGTGACTCCTGGTCCTCTGGAGGGAACCACAGTTCCCAGCAGCTTTCTGACACTGAATCACTCCTGCTCTGCCTTACTGGAAGCCTGGAGTCAAAGGCAAAGCTGATCAGTAAAAGCACATCCAGCTTGTCAGTGACCAAAAGACCCACATTAGTCCGGTCTGCCAGTGATGGAGTTATTAGGTATCAAGGCCTACCTTCATCTTGTACTCAGGCCACCAAACAGGAAAGTGCAGAAGTCCATCATGATAAAGAAGCTTTGGAGTTAAATAAACATGAAGAGGCTGAAGTCTCAAGAGCAGGTGAGCTATCTGAACCGGAGGTGCTTTGCAACGCCATCAGCAGTGACGAACTGCTGCAAAATGTTGGAGTTGAGGAGGAACATGGCGGACGGCTGAATGAGAGCAGCGGTTCGGTCAACAGCCTCACAGGTTCTACAGACAGCAACGGCGAAGCAGCAAGTCATCAGGGTCAGGACGGCAAGCAAGAGCAGGCCGAAGTCCGGACACAGGTGGTCCAGTCGGTCAGCAAAGCCTACGGTGTTACTGTGAACAAGATGCAAGAGTGGATGCACAAGGGTCGTCTGCTGTCGTCTGAGATGAAGCAGCGCATTGAGGGTTCGTCTTTACCTCTTGGTGGGGGCCAGAGCCAGGATTGGTCCTCCACTCAGGCTAACCTTGGAGGCTGCAAACCAGGGGTCCCAGTTCGAGGGAGTAAATCAGTCAAGGTTAAGTCGTCTACAGTCAAGTCAGCAAGACAGCAGCAGCAGCAGCCAGGTAGGAAGGCTACACAGGGTGGCCTCGTCTCCAGGGGGATCCTCTACCCTTCTTCCTCCCATCTGATTGTTATCATCCTCCTCCACTCATAGTAGACTCCGTCTGGTGGCGGTCCACCCTTCACTCCTCCACTTTTGGATGCAAAGCAAAGGGACGAGACACCTCAGACCTCTTGCTTTCCTTTGTAGGGGTTCTCTAACCGGTGGCGGGCTTTGTCCTTCACACTAATTTAGCAGCATTTTAACACTAAATTAATTGCACATGAGGTTGTAGGTCAAAATACTCACAGCATAGATCCAGTAACAACTAACTCACTCTTCTGTTAGACTGTTCCCAGTGGTGTTGGTGGTGGGGTTTTATGTGTGTGTCTGTGTTTTTTATATGTATATATTTTTATTTTAATGTTTGATTCTGAGGAAAAGGTAAAATAATTTTCTATTGCAGTTTTTATGAAAGACACGAAAACATCTGTATCAGGAAACCACAAGTGAGGTCATTAGTCAGAAGATTTCTCTGTTTAACGTATTGCCACCAATTTTACAGCTTTTCTTGACCAATTTGTAGTTAGAATTGGTACAGAACTTGGTATTTATTAGTTTCCATGAACCACACAGTTCTTACTCTCATTTTTTCCTCATTTATTTTCTTCCACATTCTCTCTTCTCCGCTGAGCTTTTCCACAGCTGTGGCCAGAGGAATCCGAGGCGGGAGAGAAGCCACTGCAGTATTTTTCTGCTGCGCTCGTGGTGTGTGATTTGTTTGAGAGAAGAGGGGGTTGTGCTGTCATGTCGTTTTCCTCCCCGGTCATTTGCTCTTGACAGCCCAATGGTAGCTTGCATTTTAAAGAGACTTTGAATTGAATTTTTGAAATGCCATTCCTGTTGTTTAGCTAGTTTGAGTTGTGTCACCCAATTCCTCACCATGACTGAACAAAATGAAGGGTGATTAAGTATTTATTGAGGTCGTTGCTTGGCTTATCCTGGGAAGCTCTTTGCACACTACAAAAAGCCTAAAGTTATTCAATACTCACTTAAAGCTCTTGTTTGAGTTGTTTGAAAGTTCTCTTAGATTTCTTTGGATATCAAACTTTAGTGTAAAGTCTTCAGTAAGTCAAAGGTCCTAGTTTGGCTTCATGTAATTTTGTTTATGCTCTAACTTTTCCAGTCATCAATGCTTGAAACATATATAACTTTTATGTATAATGTCTTTGGTGAACATAAGCCTGCCTACACACCTATTTTCTTTGTTTGTTCATGAAGCCAAAGGATTTATTTTGTTTTGGTTTGTCAGAGAAGGCATGCTGGCAGGTGGGCATAATCCAGGTGTCCTTTTTTCACCTGGCATTAGATCATGAGTCATGCATTTGGTAAATATCGTGTTAAGTCTCAAAAGAATTTGGCAGTGATGTTTCTACGCTAGTCTATGACTGGAATATTTTGAAGATGTACAGACTTTCTTTCAAAAAGTATAAAGATAAGAACAGTATTAGTACTGTATGCTGCCTTTACAGTAGTTTAACTTAATTTAAGAAGACATACACCTGTCTGGCTTTGCAAAATGTACAATAGAATTAAAAGGGAGCGCAGATATAAAAAACTGAAACATGAAGTAGAATATATCTAAGGTGTAAGAAAATGATCCATAAGTCAGCTTGTTGATTTCAGAGGTTCAAAGAGTGTTTGCAGACAAGATGGAGAACCTAATAAATCATCAGGAGCTCAAATAACCCCACCTTACAACCACGCTATGCAGAACTCCATCTCTAAACTCACAATATGTTGAACCTTGAAATAGATGAGCTACAGCAGCAGAGGACTAGACCAGCTGTCACCTCTGTAAACTAAAAACAGCAAATTTAGGCTTAAAACTGGACTTTCTATTGAATAAAGCTTCATGGTCGGATGAGTCTCCATCTCTATGGCAACATTCAATGATCAGAATTAATGTAAACATAAAATCATAGATCAATCCTGCCTTGTATAACCGGATCAGGCTGGTGATAATGAAATTATGAGGGTTCTTGAGTGTTGTTGCTGACCATGTTCATCAACATTATATACAGTTACGTATTTGGGTATATTATGCACACATGCCCTTATATAAATTTGTTGTGTTTTGAGAAAGTGTTTTCAGAAACACAACTGAGGGTGGCGGTACAAAGATTGTCTTGTCTTATAGTATGCATAAGCCTTGACAGATTTATTGATGTTGCAGATATGAGCTGGGAGAAACTTGAGGCATCAGGGATCATACTAGGATGGTTTTACGAGATGTTTGAGTCATGATGGCGTCTGCTGCAAGGAGTGGGGCGAGCACTCGTTTTTATTAGCTTTTAAGGGACTTCAGAGCGTCTTTTAAAAGGGCTGTTATTCTTATTTCAGTTTTTGTGCTAATTAAGCCATTTCTGTGTCCTCAAACTTAAATTTTAACCAGCACAATAAAACCCCAAAAAAGAAACAACACAGAGGAAGAAAGTTGGCTCTTCAGCCAACATATTGAGGACAGCACTGGCAGTGCGTGTCAGTGGGATGCAAGTGTTGACATGTGATGTAACCCTGAGCGATCTTAGCTCTGTCCTTGTGTAAAAAGAAAAATCTACACTGACAATCCTCATTAGCATATGAATGAGTGTCAACAGGAATGCATGGCACCCAGCAAAAAGATTCACTCTAAAGGGAGCTCACAAACCCCGTATACACAACAAAGTTGTGTCTGTAGGGAGGAGAAAATGAGCTGCTGCGTGTTTGCTCCTATCAAAAGAGAAGCCTCTATGACGAAAAGGAAAATCAGGAAAGAAATTAAAAGCCTATGGGAAAGTGGATCAAGTGCTTTGTCTTTGTGGAGGAAAAGATCCAGCCACTCATAAGGTTTAGAGATGAATGTAAGTGGGTTTACTCTGTGGCTCACATGGCACAGATCTGCTTCGGCACTTCCAGATTTTTCCTTGGTAACTTTGCAAACCATAACACTCCTCCCCATCTGTGCACCACCTCTTCCTTTCTTTCTTTCTCTCTTTCTTTTAGTCTTGTCACAAAGACACAGTCCTGTATTATTGGCTTTGGCCATCTGTTACCTTCAGGTCAGGGGTCCCTCACTTCTCTCTGCAGTGGTCACAAGAGAATTTAGGCTACAAAGAAGCTGAAAGGGGCCTTGACAATTTTCAATGTTTATGAAAGTTTTAATACTACATTTTCCATAAGTATTTTTGGTGGATTGGTTTTGTGGTTGCAGGTCATTCGTTTTTTTGACAGTTTGTCATAAGGTGACCTTTTCTTTCTTGTCCTAAAACTGTCCTCCATCTTCTAAATAGAGAATTTATGTGTTTTATTTTTGCATCATGAATCTTCTTAGATGTTTTATTTTGAATAATTAGACGCCTTTTAGAGGGCATTAAACCTGTTTCCTGCTTTAACTTGGAGGATGAAATTTTACATTTACAATATTTTCCTTGAAAACTTATTAACCAACTAGCAAAATTAGCTTTCATCTCATCTTTGCTAATCATAATTATTCTATTTTATTATTTCATTTTGTCCTTATATTACCTCTTAGAATATCTTAGTTTATTTCATTGCTCTTATAAATTCTTCAATCATATAACCGCAATATATCTTTCTTAGGATAAAATCCCTAAATTCTTAGCAACCCTTTGTCTGTTTTTATCAGGCTAAATAATAGACTGAGAGGTGAATGAGGCCTATAAATTGTCTAACATCTGACAGCAGTTAAAAGAGGCCAAAATTTTACAAATTGGGTCCAACTTGTCCGGCTTGTTGTTTGTTTTGGAAGCTGCTGCTGCTGTAAAGGAGTGTGATGGTGAAAGGAGACGGCAGCAAAGATTTAAATCTCCAGCCGTGGTCTGGAATGCCGTTCGTGTCGGAACATGCTTCCTTTTCTAGTTATGAAAGACCCCTTGGAGAAGACAGCTTGTCGACAAAAGTGCCGTGTGTAGTCTCGGCATCAGGGTCAGTAGTTTTGGAGAGGTTTTGGTTCTAATCGGTCCTTTTTTTTTTCAAATAAAAATATTTCGTTTTGTAGAAATAAATTAAAAGTAATTTGATTTCTACGTTTAAGGTTGCTTTTTTTAGCTTTTTTTGATGTTTTGGTTCATCCTGAAACCAAAACGTCTTTAAATTCTAGTTTCTCTGGTAAGAAATTGAGTTTATTGTTGCAAATGATCAGTTTTAGGTCAAAAGGTTAAAGCTTTAGTGTGTTTTTCCTTACAAAACAAAGTTAATGGTGCACCGTAGTACAATCCCCCGTTTTCTGCTACAGTACATTCTAACCTTATGAATTTTTGATAGAAATTGAAAGGCTACCTGAAACGCAGCCAGACTGGAGCAGATAAAATCATAGCATCACAGATGAGTGCAGCCTGGCAGTTCAAGCCCACACAGTCACGCATGGAACTCAGCGAACCAGCAGAAATAAAATCCTGGCTTCTCCTTTTACAAAAACTCTAATATGCAGGTCCTCAAAAATCTCTAATCGAGACTTTGCAAACAGACAACACAAATGTGATTCTGAATGCAAGTCCTCTGTAAATGAAGCAAAAAGAAGGTTCTGCTTGTGTCTGACATCAAATGAAAAACAAGAAATGTTGTTGTTACTCGTTCAAGATTAGGATTTTACTGTGCAAACAAAGCTGATTCAGAAATCAAATTAACTGGAATGTTTACAACAAGGTGGAGTGCAAGAGAGTTTAATCCCCAACTTAGATTAGTCCGTTCCCACATAATGTTCTATCTGTAGCTCAGGAAAGATTAACCCCTTCTTTTGTTGCGGTGTAATAAATTTCAGTGTGTATGTTTATGGGACAATAGTTGCTTTATAAATACTGCTAGGATAGGCCTGTAGACTCTTGGCAAGGCATGGCAAGTCTATTTGTGCTGCGGCATTCAGAAAGAAGGCAAAGTGTTTTACAAGGAAATAAAGAAAAAAAATCCCATTACACACAATAAATATAATACGAGAATAATAGTAAAATTTGAATATAAAAAAAAGAAATGCTAGAAAGAACATTGAAAACAAATAAATAGCTCAGACACTGGTGATGTTACAATTTAGGTCTTTAATCACACGTAGGAGTAAAAACTCATTGGTATTATGGACACAAGGACTTGGTGACTGTAACAAACTGTGGTTATGTGAGCACACAGAAACATAAAGTTGTGTTGTTGGCTTACCAACTGTAGGAAATGTAAAACTCCAGAATTGGAGCTAGATTAAATATGTAGATATTGAAATCTGCTTGCCCGAGAATAGAGCCTGGAGGAATTCCCACATACGGTTGTTGTTTGTTCGGACTTATAGCTGCCAAATAACAGATAACTGATCGGCCAAATACATTTTAACCAACTTTTCCAGCATATTGATCAACTTGTTATGATCAGCTGTGTTAAATGCAGCACAGAGACCCACTCACATGAATACAGATGTTTTTAGCAGTTCATCATCGTTTTTCTTTTTTACTTTTTAGACATTCTGCTATCTATCCACAAGCTCACTTCTGACATACCTCAGAACTCACTCTTTCTCACTCTTCATTGGCACTATCACAACTATATTTAATGCTAGATCGTCTGTATAGAATGTCAAATTTTCTAAAAGAAAGTAAAAATATCGCCAGGTTTCTCACTTGCTCGGCTACTCAGGCATGCGTGAAAAAAGAATTTTCTGGAGAAGTTGGCATTAGGGCATGTTGGAGGGGCTCGAAGGAGAGCTGGAGGGGATCAAAACAGTATTTTATATGAGCCTGCTCTGCAAGTTAGAGCAGGACGTTGGCCTCCTTCTGCACTGTGCTTTACTTGTCACACTCTTGTGCAAAGTTGTGTTTTTTTTTTTTTTTCTCTATGCTTGCATCTGTGATAAATTCTTGCATCTTCTTAGTATCTGATTGGAAATCTCCTTTTTGCGGGAACTGTTTTCTCCAGCCCCTCAAAACACTAAGTGGAAATGCAGGTCACATCCGTATTACTGGAATGTGTTTTTGTTTGTTTATTTTTTTTTTTTACATGTTTCTGCTGTCTTCACTTTTTACCAGTCTCCTCCAACTACTTTCTGAAACGTTGGCTGTTTCTTGCATACTTTTTTTCGGATCTGCTGCAACAGAAGATAGACGTGCAAAATCCCTCAATTTCCTCTTGGAAGTGTGAGTTCACAGATTCCCAAAGTTAACCCTGAATAGGGTAGTTTCTGGAAATAATGCTGGACGGCATTGAGGGACATGATGATAGTCCATCTATCTTTAAATCCCTGAAAGAAAAGAGAAAAAAAATCAGCAAAGAAATATTTAAACCACCTGGCATTACTAAATATTTTCAGACTTGTGGTTTGTTGATGTAAATGTTTTCTTCAGCCTGTTGTGACTTGAATAGTTTGAGATGAAACATCGACATCTCTAATTCAGTTTATATCAGTAATTACTGAAATTATACTAACCAAGAAGATGATTAGTTCCTTTTTTAGTCCAGGAAATAACTTTTTCATTTTATTTTCTGGCCTGCTGCAGTGACTCTGGTCTGCCTTTGTGTCCTCCACTTTCTCAGCTTTCATTGAGAATTTCCAAACCCCATGTGCTAATGGCAGAGAGGCCAGCAGACTGACCAACGAGCCTTCATCATGGAGCCCGCAGCTCACCACCACCATTACAGTGTCCAAAAAGCGCAACTGGCTGCAGCAGAGCTCCCAGCCAAAGAGTCACTGCACCAAGGATGAGCTGCAAGGCATGCTGGGAGCTGAGGAGGGCAGTCAGCTTCGTCCTGCTCCCAGCCCCTCGCCAGAATTTGTGAGATCCACAGGTGGAGCGCCGCTACGGCCAGTACGCCCACAGATCCCTCAGGTTAGATCCTCCACAGATGCATGAGATTAAGATGACTGTGTTAGCTTAGCATTGGTGAAAAAGCAGAAACAGCTGTGACAGGGTGAGTCTATTTACCATGTTACAACTGGGAGTGTCCTTATGCTATTTTTTTCACTTCTGGTATGATACCGATGTTGACCTAACAGCATATCAGTATGCATCATTCATTCTTTTATGACATATTTTGTGGTGTGGAATGTTAGAAAGGTGATGCATTACTCAAACAGAGAGCAACAGTCAACAACAACAAGCATGAGAACATGCTAATTTCCAACAATTTTGGATGCAGGCTGATAAAATCTGATGCTCATCTGTTGGCTGATATCTGATCGATTTCCGATGTTAGTATCAGATTGGAACACCTCTAGTTTTATCGTGATTTTATATGATAGATATGAAACGCAAATGTAAAATGGAAGGAAAATGATACATGGTTGTCAAGACATTTTTTACAAATAGTAATGATAAGGAGAAAAGTGTGGGTTGCATTTAGAGTAAATTTAGCCCCATGCACACCGAATTAGAAAGAAAAGCAGAATCACAAAGATTAAGGAACATAGCAGACAAGTCAGCGTTAAAGTTAAGTGTAAAGCAGGGTAAGACTTTAAAACAGTAGTTTGAAACTCTATCTATTTGTCTTGTTTTCAGGTGGTTGTTGGTCAGTGTAAGGTGTCTCCTCATCCTCGGAGCGTGGACCCATCGGAAGAGAACGACGCAGATGACGAGGGGGAGATTTGGTACAACCCAATCCCAGAGGATGATGAACCAGAGACGTCCCGTCGGCCCTGCATTCGGCTGGTCCTCTCACCGCAGGGCGAAGCACAGAGGCGACCTGGCAGGGGAGCGGACGTGGCTCAGGGCGGCTGGACCGCCGAGGGTTCCAGCGGGCCGGAGGCGGTCACGGAAGGTCCCGGTAGCGGTTCTGGAGATTTGAGTTCGGGGAATGCTGCACATTCCACGGAGGCGCTACATCTGCACAGACAGATGCTCGCGTGCAAACCTCCAGAGGAGGGGGGGCCCTCCTCCAGCAGACCAACAGGTAAAACCCAAAAAAAAAAAAAAACCTCTTTATTGCTTCTTTCTTTGTGCAGACTCAGTCATTCATGCTTTTTCATTTATTTTATTGAGATGGTGCTTGGGGCCAATTACTTTTTGCCTCCATCAATCATTCAGCAGATTCTTGTGGTTTGCACTGATTATAGCCAACGCTGACAAGGATCCTAATCAAGGATTTATTTATTTTCTTTCGCTCTACAAAATAAGAGCTAAAAATATAAAATATTTAATGTTTAACTGTAAATTTTAAAGACAACTTTCATGTAAGTTTAAATCTTTTAAGTTAAGACAGCCTTTTCATTGATTTTGCTTAAAATGTAAAGCAGATATTACATAAAGAGACAAACTGTCTTATTCTTATGTTCGTTTTTATCAGAGCGGACAGGAGCCAAGGCCCGTTTAATCATATCCTCCCATATCAGTGTCCCTCATTAGTTCAGCTCAGACAGACATTAGACAGAAGGAATTCAACATTGACATTCCTCAGACGAATGATATCCTCTTACTTAAGACCGAGTTCACACAATGATCTGTGATCTTTGGAGCTTTTTTGTTCATAAGCAGGGACAGATTCTTGACCCCAAGAGTTTCCGAATAACCCCAGACATGAATCATTGCACTTCTCCTTCACTTTCTTTGCCTCCTCTTTACTCGCCCACCCGTTAGCAGCGACAGGATGATGACAGCCAGCACACGGCTTCCCATCTCCCAGTGTCCTTTTCTTTCTTTTTTTTTTTTTCCTGACTTCCGACTTTTTGTTCTCTGTGATGTGGCAACATGGTAGTTTGAACTATTTGGCACATCTTCATCTGAGCCTTTAATTATAACGCTTCTCTATGGCACGCAACAGCCATTACAGTTGTACGAACACAAAAGCAGTGTGAATAGTCTGGCTCATTCTTGGGCTCTTGTTTCTCCCAGCGATAGTTTTGAAGGCTTGAAATGAACACACTGACAGCTTTCCTCCACAAAGAACCATAACCACAGTAACCAAGACCCGAAACTTTTTGAAACTATATATTTTCTATATTCTTCTGTGTTATGAGAATTTTGCACCAACTGGCTTTAGCAGCAGCAATAATTAGCAGCTGACAAACTCCTTTAGCCTGATTGTGTAGCATCCAGCTAACTCATGGCGCTCATATCACATCATGCATGGTTAAAAAAAAAAAGACTGTCTGTCCTGCGAGACTTTCCTTGTGGGATTAGAATTAATCCAGTCCCAAATGAGACTCAGTGTACCGGTCCAAGAACGGCTCTAATCATACTGCACAGTCTGCCACGCTAATCATTCAGCACAGAGCTAATTAAAAGCTATACCTTAGCACACCTTTTATAGAACTATGTTTCTTTTTGTGGTCTAAGTGAAAATTTCAGCCATCAAGTTGGACAATATTGAATATTAAAGAGGCTTGTTTAATGAAACGGTGCTCGTTGAACTTCTTCACTTTTTGTCACATAATAGCCACATATTTTAAAGTTTTTATTCTGTTTTTACGTGATATAAACCAACATAAAGTAGTGGTTGTTTTCAGCATTTTCTAAATGTTTTACAAAGAAGTAAGTGAAGTTAAGTGAAAAGTAAGTGTACTTGTATTCATCCCCTTATAGAACAGTTTCTACATCAACTACAGTTGCAGGTTATTTGGGGAATGTTTTTACCTGCTTTGCACAGACAGAATTAACAATTTTACCTCCATTTATTTTCTGTTAAAAATGCCCAAGGTTTGCCACATGTTGCCAGTTATATTTAGGACTGGACTTAGTTAAACTAACACATGTACATTCTTTGATGTAAACCATTTCTTGTAGCTCTGGCTGTATAATTAAAGGTTTTTGTGGCTAGAAGGTAAAGACCACTCTCAGTCTCAAGTCTTCTGGGACTTCTAAAAAGTTTTATCTCTGAACAGCTTGTATTTAACTCCATCTAAGTCTGAGAATGTCCCTGTTCCATCCGAAGAAAAGCATCCCCTCAGCATGATGCGGCCACCGCCTTGTTTCTCCATCGGAATAGTGTGTTTGAGGTGATGTATAGTGGGCCACATGATCAATTTTAGCTTAATCTGATCAGAGTTTATTCCCACATGCATTTACTCTCTTCCTTACTGCTTTCTTTCAACAATAACTTTTTTCTTGTCAATCTTTTCTTGTTCTAAATACCAGATCTGTGGAGTGCAAACTAAAGCTTTCCTTCTGACATATTCAAAAGGAAAGCTTCTGAATCTTTCCTTGAGCCTGAGCTGCGCATCTTCTCCAGATTTATTGCTCCTCTGATCATTACTTTTTTTGTAGATGTCTCTGTAGGTTTGAAATGTGAAACGCTCTAGACGAATAGCCCGGACATATAAGTCTTTTACTTTGCTACCATTCAGAAACCTGCGCTAAGTTTATGCCTCTAGTAAATATTTGTGTTTTCCTGCAGCCACGTCTGTGATGGTGTGGTTTTACTTGTTGCTGTGAAAATGAGAGCAGCTCGTAGCGGTGCTGTTTTCTTTTTCCCCCCCCGTTTTTCCCTCCTGCTCCGGAACTGCCTGCTGCATGTTGACTTTGCAGTCGATTCCAGCGGGTTTGGTGACGCCATCCCTCAGTTCATTGCAACAGAAACGGAGCTGCGTCCCCTGCTTCGTGTCATCCACCATCATGGAGGCTTGTTAGTGTGGTGTGGATACAGCGGGTTCGCTTTGCCCTGCTATGTGCCTTCGTCTTCAGTTATAAACGGCCTCGACCTTCAGAGTTTACTGTGGGCATTGTGGTTGCTGTTAACAGAGTTTGTATTGACTGCAGAGGGACACTCCTCCTCTTTAAACTGGTGGGGGGGCTGTGGGGTGGTTGTGGTTTCAGGGCACCAGCCTGCAATGAGCTGTCAGCCTCTCATCTGTTGATCAAAGAATCAGGAGCTGGAAATCAGGAAAAATATAATAATAATAATGATAATAATAGTAATTCAAACTGCTTGTCTCCCTCTGTTTTAGCAAGCAAGAGTTATGTAACTATTTAATACTAAAAAAGTTTCTAATTTGTCAAAGAAAGAAAATCTAAATATCAAAACTGGATTCAACCAGACCTTAGCGAATGCAATAATGAACTTGGTGACATTCCAATGATGACTTGATGTATCTTGCAGCTCTTAATGTTTCATTTCTGTTATGTTTGGAATGCACTCACATGTGCTTTATTTTTAGATTTTGGTTTGTAGTTAGGCTATATTTTTGTGACTATTTTCACTTCCATGCAGACATCTTCATTGCTATAACAGAAGTGTTTGCCAAAATCAAACAGACATTGTAAAAAACATTCCACTTTAGACATTCGACACATCACTTCATGCAAGTAGGTATAATATTTTCAGAAAAAAAACAACTAGTTTTAACTGCTTGTCATTCATTTACACCCACAACATTTACTACAATAGCATTTTCTTCAAGAAACTAAACCTTTAAGTCTATGGTTGCTGATTACTTTTAGTAATACCTTAAATAGCTGAGTTTTTAGGGGTTGAGCAGTTTATTTCATCCTAACGTCTTCTAAATATTCTAATTTCCAAGAGGGGTTGGGTTAATTAAGTCTGCCAAAACATGTTTCTCCTCCTCCACAGTCAGAGATGTCGAAGCGTGATGGCTTGTGTCAGCTTCAGTCCACTGGGATTTATTTTTTTAGCTCCAGTTTTACCCATCAGTCTTGTTCCTTTTCCTGTCTTTTCAAATGAGGCCACCCTGACCAAACTTCAGACAGAGTCCCAGTTTGTTCTCCAGTCCAGGCAGAAGAGAGTTTGTTGTCTAGCGAACGAGTGACCGGTGTCCTCTCTGTTCACCTCCCTCTGAATACACAGCAGCTGCTGCTCTTAGGCAAATAAAACATCAAACAACAAGCCCCCCACAGACAGGACGGCTTGCTTGGAGACAGCAGATACATCATTTGGCTCCAACATACTAATTTAAATTAACTTACCCTATAAGTCTTTAGTTTCTTACTAACATCTGCGGATACATAGGCATGGTTTTGCATATGAGCCTTTTGATTAAACATGATCAACTATTGCTGCAATGTCTTAAAACTTTCATAATGTCATATTGTAGGAAATGTTTCCCTCTGTGCAGACCAGTAGCGCATAAATATTAAAGGTTTGCTCATCACAATTTCTATCTGTACCAACATATAGGAATTAAGGCTTTTGACATTTGCAAAACCCATTGAATTCCTGTGATTCCATCCCATCTTTTGAACTTCCTGTTTCGTGTTCAACATGAAAATGAGCTCATGAAGGATCCACTTTCATCTGGCAGACCAGAAAATTGACAGGCCTCCTACTTATTGAGCATGAATAGCAATGTCTGCTGAATTAATGAAGTAGTATAAAAGTAGATGACTCTGTCCGGTTGGCTGCTCTCTTTTCCCTCGCCGGATACACTACAGACTCCTTGTGTGCTGCCTACTGAGTGACTTTTTGTGCAGCTGAATGCTTTGTTTGTATGGACGATAATGATTGATGGACTTTGGGGGTGGTGAACTCACTGGTGTGTTTCCAATCTGTTGTTCGCTTTGGAGCCTGTTTAAGGGAATCTGACTTGGCCAGCACTCAAAACTGGATCAGAGCTATTTCTGGACTTGTTTTGGTCTCATTGGCTGCAGAGTTCCAGACTTGGCCTTGGTTGATAGCATTATAGACAGAGAGTACAAACCTCACAGTTCAATCCCTGAAGCTAATCTTGGCTGATGGTTGCAACGTTTGGGTCTGGAGGAAGTCAGCAGCCTTTAGCAGCAACATTGTGCGAACAGCCCTTGAAAACCAGAGCAGATTCCACAACGCACATCAGAAGTGAAGTTCAGGTCACATAGTTTTCTCTAGAAGATTTTTGATTTCTCTTTTGATAGGTAAAAATAATCATCAGGGCAAAACAAGGCATATTCTCTCCAAATAAAGAGTTCCAATGGCATCCTTTGCCCAATTAATCGAAAAAAAACAAAAAAAAAACACATCCAAGTCCTAAAAATTACCGTAGATAAAGTTGTTTCATTTATCTATCATGTTCAATAAATTTAACATTTCTAAATAAAACTGATTATTTAGTGCATACACCAGGTGTTAGCACTGCCTGGTCGCACCGAGGGAAAAAACAAAAACACAATTTGATGTGAAAACTGTTATTGAGTTACAAAGACTCCAAACTTACCTTTAAGTTGATATTTTACATCCATTTTCTTACATCCTTGTTCCGTTGGGGTCAGGAGGGGCGCTGGTGTCCATCTCCAGCTGTCAACGGACGAGAGGCGGTGTTCACCCTGGACAGGTCACCAGTCCATCACAGGGAGGGCAACACAGAGACAGACAGGACAAAACAACCATGCACGCACACACTCACTCTAAGGAGAATCTATACCTAACAGTCATGTTTCTGGACTGTGGGAGGAAGCCGGAGTACCCGGAGAGAACCCACCATGCACAGAAAGAACATGTAAACTCCAAGCAGAGGACCTTCTTGCTGCAAGGCAACAGTGCTATTGATATTTTAAATATTTAAATAAATATTTCCTGAAAAGTTTCAAATTAACTAAGCTTATCTTTTCACACCAGTATTGAGTTCTTCATTTTTGTCCTTGTCTAAGTGTCTTGTAAAAATCTTTGCATGCAACTTTTAATCACTTTGTGAGCCTCTCAGGGTGACTACCATGACACTAAAATGCTAAGCTCTTCAGGATGTGATTCACTTAAAGTGGTGGATTGATTGTTCCCTTATTGTTGTTTCTTTCCCAAGAGGAGATGTTGTCATTCATTATTGACAAGAAAATTCATTTAATGTGGTGAGGAAGCAGTTAAATGTGGGCTTGTCTTCAGTTTATCATTATATTGCAAATGTTTATAACCTCGTTCGTTTTCTCACTTTGCTGACCAGAATTAGCACCCACTCACTTTGTTGATTTACAGCAGGGGCGAAATTGCAGCAGTAGTATAAAAAAGTTGAGTCATATACTGCAAGTATCACTTTGGCAGGGTTTGTTTTTACGTTTCGCACACTTTTGGCCGACATGCTTGTACGAAAACAGACATGCAAGTGGATACAGGTGGGCAGTCAGGAGGAGCAGATTGTTGTCTCCCTTCAAGGCTTATCAAAGTTTGCTCAGGCTCATTCTGCTCATTTTCTCCTTCTCACACACATGCTTAATCAAATGACAGCTGAGATTATATGACTGTCTTGGCGTGGGCTGCCGCAGCAATTTGTTTCGTGATGGAATAACACAAAAACAAATGATTAGTTTGTAACTTTGGTGCACGCCTTCACTTTGCACCTGTTTAATGCTAGTGTGGTGAAAGATCAGGGTCATAAATTCCTGGCCTTTGTTAAAGACTGTCGGATGCTGGGTGCCTGAGGGGGCGGCGGGGTCAAGGGGCCGTGTGTGTACTCTTTTTTTATAAATGCGCTCTCTCTTTGTGTTACAGTAATGTAGGGACTGGAGTGCTTGGTAAATGTTGGGGGTGGGCACAGTTACACGGCTTAGGTGACACCCAGCGGAATGTGGACCTTTTGACCTTTTGACCTCGGAACATGGCCCTGGAGGGTTGAGTGTCAAACCATCGCCCCTGAACCTCAGCTTGTAGGTGTCACATTACTCTGCTGGCTGCTGCCACAAGTCCAAAGGCTACAAAGCAGCCAGCCTCTGTGTGTGTGTGTGTGTGTTTGTAGAGTCAAAACTATTAACAATGCAGTCGTCAGAGACTCACCTTAAATTAGTAAATCCAAGAAAAAAGAACAGAAGGAGTGAGAATGAGCTGTGATGATAAAGTAACTTCTTTCTGGGAGTTCCTCTGGGTGCTACCTTTGGAAATGCTTTAAACTAGCATCACAATACTAAAAATATTTGCTTTGGCAAATTACAACTTGTGTGGAGTATTCTTGTCAACCTGGTAATTCTCATGTCCAGTGTGTTTAATGTTTGACTCACCAGTCACACATCCAAATCAAACAAGCTGAAAACCAGGTGAGTCTGGTTAATAGTGAATTTCTATGGTTTACTGCTCAAAAGATTTTTATTGAATTAAAAAATAATTTACAATTATCAATAGCACATATCATACATAGCCTACAAGTTGGTAAAAGGTTTATTTGAGTGTTTACTATATCTAATAATTTATACTACAAAGTTTGTACTTTTTCCCACAAGTCAGTGAATTGTAGAATCTTCTAATTCTAATTTAGTATTTTTTGCAATAAGATTAAGCTACTGTAATAATTCTCTGCAGTTTCCTAAAATTATTTTTTGTAGAAAGTACCTAAAATAGCTGCTTATGTGCAAATTATGTTTCTTGAGCTCTTTCGCTGGTCACTTCAAAATACTTTAAATTTGTGAGTGAGCTTTGTCTGATTTTAGTGCTCTCTCTCCTACAATCCTTGTTTTAGCCTTGACTGTAGTTCTTTGTGTACTGCACCCCTCCCCAGATGTTTGGTAAATTTGCTCCTCCAGGGCCCTCCACCCATATTCTCCATTTTCAGAGCCCCTCTGTCTGGATTACTGGCAGGCCGCTGTGACAGGCAGACACCACTCCACCCGTCTAAAAGGGGGCTTGATGAGGAATCTGAGAGAAAAGCCGTGTTTGTACGTTTACCAGCCAGCTTGCCAGCCTTGCAGTCGACCCTCCAGACCTTTGAGTGCCTGGACAAGGGGCGCCTTTGTCCCTGATCTGCAGGGCTACACCCTGACCCACTAGTGCTCCCCATCTTACCCTCTCTACATCCTGTTGCACCTCAGTCTTTTCACTCTCCAGGCCTGCACCCTAGAATAGCACAGCAGGTCTCCTATGAAACTAGAGCTGGTGAAGTTGGCAGGGCCTGGCTCGCTTTCTGCTTTATATTTCTCTGTGTGCTTTTGCCCTCTCAGAAAATCTGAACAAACTAGGAATAATCAGAAATGTATTCCTACTTTCAGTCCACAATAACTAAGAAGGATATTTTGTAAAATAGAACATTTCTGCTCAGGTTGGACGTCTCGTCCACAAATGAACTGAGGTTTGGTGAGAAACACATACATTTCAAGACTGAATTCCAATATGGTGGATTTGGATATCCTGCAGATAATTAAAACGAATATTTAGACTCCCACTTTGCACATGCCCATGATAATTTTCTGATTTAGAATTACACCAGTATTTGTTGTCTCCTCCTGTGACTGTGCTTGCATTAGACTTTGGTTGTTAGCTGAAGAAATTAATGACTGAGAAGAACAAAAACATCAGAAAAATCCCAATAATTTTATTTTGGACGATCTTTAACCTTGGACTGCGTTAGTTATGGTTATTTTCACACTTAATTTACCAATGTGTTATTTTGAGTGCAGCCTGATAGCTCTTGTTTACGGTGGGTACACTAATGTAAAGAAAATTGTTTACAACCTACTGATCGGGGTCTGTTTTGGTCACTGATTGTAACCTCCAACAATTTTTTTTAGGGGCGTTTCTAGTTTTGTAATCAATAGAACTGACATAAAAGTATTTTCTGCACATTTTCTTTGAAGTTGTTAACTTTCTTAATGACTGTCTGGCTTTGCATATGGAGACTTTAACACTACTATACAGTGTTGAATGTTTATATAAAGTGTTACACAGAGATTGTGTTTACCACTGGATTACTGGGCTGCATGTATGCCTAATCATATGATGATATGCCATAACGGTGCAGCGGAGACTGTAATTTATGGCTCCTGAATACCTTTCCTTTGGTTTTACGTGCTTTTCCCCTTTCTGTCTTCTTGAGACACCGTGTAATTACTTGTGATAACAGGTTAAACTTACATACAGAAAACAGTAGCCATAGTGATTTGGGAAGCTCGCATGTGATGGTGTCCATTTGTTGATTTTCTTATAGATATTTCATAAGAATTACAGTTAATTTGGATTTCTTTTCTTCTGTTGTTTCCATATTAGATGGACTTGATCTGCCCAATGTCGTTAGCTTCTCACCTCCCTCGAGCCCAAACCCAACCAAGAAGAGCAGCTCCATCAACTGGTCCTTCCCAGACAAGATCAAGTCCCCACGAACAGTCAGGAAGATTTCCATGAAGATGAAGAAGCTTCCTGAACTCAGCCGAAAGCTCAGCGTCAAAGGGACCCAAAATAGCAACACAAGTAGCAATGGAAACAGTCAGCTGGAGACGACGGCCCATTCTCTCCGGGCCACCGGCAGTGGGTCTGAGACCGTCACCCAGAGTTCCGGTCCCCCTCGGTTAGCCCCATCCGGAGGTGGGCCGGCGAGCCGCAACGTAATCTCCCGCTACCACCTGGACAGCAGCGTTTCAACACAACACAGCTTCAACAAAAAGAAGAATAATGGCAGCTCAAAGTCGGCCAGCAAAGGCGGCTACCTCAGTGATGGCGACTCACCGGAGCTGGTTGCCAAATCTGGCAAACATGGATCTGCCGAGGGGAAGGGCGGAAAAAGCAAGGATGCCGAGGGAGGAAGTTCTAGACTCAATGGCACCGAGCTGGACATTGATGCTTTTCGCCATTACAGCTTCACAGATCAGCCCAAGTGCAGCCAGTACATCTCTGGACTGATGAGCCTCCATTTTTATGGTGCTGAGGACCTCAAACCTCCACGCATCGACTCACGAGATGTTTACTGTGCAATCCAGGTCGATTCGGTTAATAAAGCACGAACCGCACTTCTCACCTGTCGAACATCGTTCTTGGATATGGATCACACCTTCAACATTGAGCTGGAGAACGCCCAGCACCTCAAGCTGGTGGTGTTCAGTTGGGAACCCACGCCGAAACGGAACCGTGTCTGCTGCCACGGAACGGTGGTGCTGCCCGCGCTCTTCAGAGTGACTCGCACCCACCAGCTGGCGGTGAAGCTGGAGCCACGGGGGCTGATCTACGTCAAGTTGAACCTCATGGAACAGTGGCAGAACTCGCTGGACGGCGGGCCAGACAGAGACAGAGAGCCGCAGGTGTTTGGAGTGGAGGCGTGGCGGGTAGTGGAGAGGGAGAACACCGGGCTGATGGTGCCACTCATCATATACAAGTGCATCAACGAGATTGAGAGAAGAGGCTGCCAAGTAAGTGTGTTTGAATGTTGACTTTGACCATGGATGTTTTCCATTTACTTAACTGGGACCAGTTTTGGCACTCCTAATTGTTTGTTTTGTAATTAAGTGCCTTATTACATCCTCAGCTAAAGTTTAGGGGCATTGAAGACTGGAGTTTTAGGTACATTTGCATTAACCAGAAGGATTCAATTATCTGAGTGATGGTAGGATGGAGCAAGAGACGAATAGATAACTTAGGGCCTCGTCTACAGTAATGTAGGAGTTTCTCCTAGAAGAAGGAGCTCAGCCAAAATGTAAATCTCTGAATTTACTGTATGTTATTCTGCGTCATGACTGAAAGAACAAGATCCTGGACAGGTGAGGAGTGCTGTCATCCCTGCGTTCTGGCTCCGTTCAAAACTAGGTAGTTCAGACATTCAATCAGGAAACCTACAGAGTGATCTTACTTTGGAGGTTTTCTCTTCACTTACATATCTTGCTTTGCTCGAAAATCCCAGGAAAGCCACAATCAAACAACAAATAGCCCTTCTCAAATGGAAAATGGGTTCTCATTTTTGATGTTCACAGAGTATAAAAGCAGCTGGAGAAAAACCTACGGATTCACAACATCCTTTTAGCTTTGTGGGATGAATGCTCGGCCTGCAGCCATTAATGATGTTGAATGAATCAAAAAGCAGCACACATAATGTCATAGAGTTGCTGCCGTGGGCAACACAACCGCTTTATTCAGTGAAGAGACATGGACGAAATAAGACACTGATGTGGCAAAGACGAAAAGGGATACGAGGATTCTTGTGGATATCAGCAACTGATATTCTAAACTTTCTTAAAATAATGTTAAAATATTAAATCTCATGGTATTGTTCATTAAAGTGTGTTTTGAGTTGAATATATGTAAAATCTTGGAGAAAAACTAGTGTTGGATTTTTGCTTTGAACATCTGGGTGATGTGATCTCAGGGATCTCAAGTGGCTGTGCAGTTCAGTCTGATTAACACTCTTAATATATTATTTGTTGAGGATGGATTCAGTTTTATGTTTGTTGCAGCTTAAAAGAAAATAATCCGTTTTGGATTATTGTCAAAAAAATCATCATTTTGGTTCTTCATCATGTCTGGGATTTAAAGACTGAACACCTGTAGCTTCAGTGGGAGTTGCTTAAAAAGAAGATTAATTATATTTGCATGTGTGAAGTTTTAGTCTCGTCAGATGTCTTGCCTTGACAAGAATTCATTGTATGATTTTATATGATTTCCTGTTTCCCTGGGATACAAAATATGATGTAACAGAAATCCATTTTTCTTAACCATAAGACAAGAAAATCTATCTTTCAAGTAAGACGTATGTGTGTTGATCTTCATGAGTCAGTAAATAGCTACAATAAACATGTTCATATATATATAGTCCACTGTACTGAAAAGTTTCAAACTATAAAAACTGATGGAAAATATGAGATGAAGACCCTAGATTTTAACACACACTAGAGAGTGGAGTCTTGGGGTTTTCTAGTTTGTCTTATAGGAAATACTTTAAGGTTTTGCACTCATTTTTATTGGGTGAGTCATTTTGGAAACTGCAGTATTCCTCATTCAGGCACTTGTTTCCTGCCTCACAAAGATAAAGTCTCAGTTTTTTGTGCCCACACGACTTAACGTTTTACAATTCTAACATTACCATTACCTTTTAAATATGTCGGGTCGGATTTCTTGTCTTTGTTTTTATGACTTTAACCTCCCGGTGCTGTGAGTTTTATCTATTTATCTCTCCTGTCTGTGGATTTCTAAGTCTGACATGTTTGTCTGCTGTCGCTCCCAGCGCTTCCTCTAATCTCTCCCCCATCCTCTTGTTTTCTTGCCTCTTTTTCATTAGTCTCAAATCAACTTCAGGGGTCTTCTGCATGGCAAGCAGACAGAGGTTAGGCTTGGGGTCGACGCCACATTCCAGGGGAATTTTTGCAGTTTTTTGCCCTCAAAATTCACATTTGCTTGTGTCTTTTATGCCGCCGCTCTCTTTAGATGGTCTTGTTGAAATGTGTGTCCTCGAGGCTTTTCTAAGCTTTTAAGATCCTAGACGAGTGCTGGTACTTTGAAAAGACTTCAGAGGGTACCTGTGTCAAAGAATGGAGTTATGTATGTCTGAAAGAGCCTTAGAAGAAGCTTTTTGACTCAACTCACATACACGACATATATGATTGAGAATGTTATACTTAGATGTGGCGTGTGTGGAGAAATTACCAGAGTCTTGAGGGAGCTTTATCACTTCTTTTGTAGATACAGTATAACATTTTGACAGTCAGTAAAGTTCTTAAGAATATAATACTCTGTTGAGTTGTCAGTGGCTTATGCAATCAGTTGGTTTGATGGTGAAAGCAGGTGGCTAACCATGAAACCATGAGGAACAACATTAAAGGTTTTTTTTTTACAGTAGGAAGCTGTGGTATAAGCATTAATTAAAGAGACAAGCAAATCATACAAACAGCTTGACAACTGCTTCACACTGGCGTCAACCTCACTCTTGGTGCTGAATGGATAATCATCAGTTCTCCTGCAGCACTCATTGCTCCAATCCCCTTTTCAATCATCATATCCAGCCCCAATGCCTGAGAAGAAATGCTGCTGTTTTGTTTCTGCTAACCTCACTTTGTCACGAATGTGTATGTTTTGGAGGAGGTTGTGACGTAAGACAAACCATCATCCACTTTTAATTCTGACCAAGTTCCTTCTGTGCCCATATTTAAACAAATATTGACGCAGAGAGAAGGTAACACATTGTTCCACCCTCAAGGCTTCACAAAAGACTCATAACCTTTTTTGGGTGTCTGTTAAGGCTGGTACCTGAGGTATTTGGATAGGTTCAGAGAGGAATTACTGCTCTTTCTACTCAGCCATCTGAGAGGGTATGATCATCTGGTTAGGATTCCTGTTGGCCATATTCTTTACCAGCTTGTTGTAGAAGTGTCCTAGTGGGAGGAGACCTTGAGGCAGATCCAGGACTTGCAGGAGAAATGGTGTCTTCTGACTGTCTTGATAGCGCCTCAGATTCCCTCCACATGATCTGATGGCTTGACCAGAGGAGAAGGGGGAGCAAGGGATTCCTGCATGTGCAAACTTCCAAAGACGAGATTTGAAAAATACAAGACAAATTTTACCACGGCCTGTATGCGTAATCAATGTAGTCAATCAATCAAAGACTGGTAAGTCAAATGCTGCCTGCTTATTCAAGTCTAGAAGAAGCCCCAAAGCGCTTCATATTACATTCAGTCATTCACTCATTCACCTGATGGTAGTGAGCTACATTGTAGCCACAGTGAGTCTGCAGTGCGCCGGTGCCACTGAACCCTCTTAGCACAACCACCAGGCAAGGTGAGTGAAGTGTCTTACCGAAGGACACAATGACTGAGACAGATGGAGCGGGGGTTCGAACCAGCAACCCACCGTCTAAAGAACAAACTCTGACTACCGTTGCTCCAGGTGGGCAAATATATTATGGTGTTAATGACTAACTATGCAAAATTGACTTTTTAGCTTTACATCATGGCTGGAAGACTCATTGTAAAGGGATGGACATGGTTAACAGCAATATTTATGTAGACTGTTTTGTTTAAACAATGTTCGGTCAGTGGATCAAATGTGTGCGCACAAACCAGTTTACTTCCACCAACAGAAAATAGAAAGAAGATTAGGAGAGATTCACAGTTTCATACTGTTTGCACACAATTCTGACTCTACCATCTGAATGTTACAGCTGAGCTCGAGAGCAGTCAGCATTTTTATAATCTGCTATTTAAATTTGCTGACTCTGTTTAGTTGTAGCCCTCAGTTTCTTGTTCTTAGCATACAGGAGTGGTAGCTGGAACTATGTTGGACCTTGTGCCAAGTCAAACCTTCTGCTTCAAGGTTCAACGTGTTGTTGTTCAAGCAGATGGTATTCTTGGTTGCTACAAGTACTTTTTTGAGCTGCTTTTGCATTGCTGTCATCCTAAACCAGTCTGGTGATTCACCTCTGACCTTGGACTTCAACTAGGCGTTTTATGCACTCAGCTCCAGCTCTCTTTTCCAAATCATTCTCTGTAAACCCGGGAGAGTTTTGCTAGTTAACAAGTAACTCAGCAGGTGTGAGTGCCTGGTGAGTGAATGTTAAGAATTTGTCACAATGCTTGGATATGTTGCTGTCCCAAACCATTTCCTCATTGGATAAAGTTAGCATGACTGGCAGTCCTACAGGGATCTCCTGTGACAAACACATTCCTATGACTGCATTTGGGAAATCATTTCCTCCTGCCAGATCAGGAAAGAAATTCCCAAACTTGGTGAAACATTTGGGGAAATTTCCTTCCTTATAAAGTTAAATCTTACAGCTGATCTCAGAGCAGGAAACTACTCTACATCATTGACATCCACTCTCCCTTTCAGCTCATTTTGTTTGGAGGTCATTGTGCCTGCTTTATCCACAAATAGGTCTTGCCCGGTGCCGCCTGTTGTGTTGCCCGGCAGCCACAGAGCATAAGAGCAAGCCCCTCTTTTCTGCTAACAGCTGTTCTCTGCCTGCACTCAAAGAGAGACACCATGTTTTTTATTTCTGAATGGACTTGTTGTTCATTGTGTCCAGTGACTTTTATTTACTTGCACACAAAGCCAAATCCCTAATCTGTCCTTCTCTCTCGCTCTCGTGTGAGGTTTAGAAAATCGCCACTGGGTTTTGCGAGGGCAGCTTAGCAGCAGTCGCTCTGTTGGGACTGATAGACATGGCACTGCTCCTACGCTGGAGCCCGGAAAGACTGGCGGGGTGTGTTTGCGTGTGTGGGGGTGTGTGTGTTTGTGTGCGCACAACCAGACTCGACCCGCCATTCACAGCCCACTGACTTAACACGTTACTGGGGCAACCACACCAGTTGGCCTGCAATGCCACATACCAGACAGACACATGTAGGAGAAATTATGGTATGTCTGCAGCCAGACCTAATCCCAGCATAACAAGGAGAGCAGCGGTGCCAAGTTTCAGCTATCAGATGTCTCCAGTCCCTTTAGGTCACAGTCTGGAGGCTTAGGTAAAGAAACAAAAATGGTTCATAGCGTTCACTTTTAATGCTCTGTTATCACCTTGGTCCTTATAGGAGATCAGCTTTGACACACTCAGTCAAAAAGATGTGGCACTTTTATGAGACTGAGAGCCTTTTTATGTTTGTCCACTTTCTATCAGAAAGTCTCTTATTTAAGTTTTTAGCAAACTGTCGTGTGATGAGATGGAAATTCAAACTGCTTGTTTCAGCTCATGGGGCCCAGGGTAAGTTAATACTCACTTTAGAGGGTTGTTACTGTGTAACTCACATTACCTTGTCACTTTACCCACTCTGGCACTTTTAAATGTGATGCTGCTACATTTGCTGTTCAGCATTAAAATTTATTCTGAAATTGTCCTTCAAGAGTAAAACATCTTGATAGCTGTCACTGACATCAGGAAAGAATCCCGTAACCTCTTCTGTTACAAAATTATTTATTGGACCAACATGTTTTGTGCCTCTAAAGTTCTGTACATAATTATTATCTTGGTACATAATTTAAAAAGCTTGCTAACTGCATTTCTTATTAGTGATAAGAAATGCTACATGAGGTAAAAATGATTTTTAGATGAACAATGTTTGTGACATTGTCTTTGTTATTTTTAGATCTTGAAAATTACATGAGATAAAAATAGATTTTTAGGTGAACAATGTTTGTGACAATGTGTTTGGTAGTTTTGCATCTTAAGGTCTGAGCATAGAGCTATTAACAAAACAGCAAGAGGTAATAGTGATAAATCAGTCGATTTGTATTTATTTCTAAAAACGTTGTTGTAAACTTTAGCTTATCAAAGTCATAGTCATTTTGCAGAGGGAAGTGAGAATCTTCATTGTTGAAATACTGATTAAAGCTGATAAACAGGGCTGTAAAAGTATCTGAAATGCTATGAATTATATATTTGACTAACATGTTTCTGTCTGTTTGTGATTCTAGGTGGTGGGTCTCTATCGCCTGTGTGGCTCCGCAGCCGTAAAGAAGGAGCTGCGCGAAGCATTCGAGAGAGACAGCCAAGGCGCGGAGCTGTGTGAAAGCATGTTCCCTGACATCAACGTCATCACAGGTAACGTGTTCAGCTGGAGCGGAAAACATGACGCAGCATCCACACACTGGACCCTGTCTAATCAGGGAAATCTGTTATTCAAGCACATACAGGGAATCTTTAGAATATCAATCACATTCTAGCACAGTCTAACTGTAACTAGAACAATGTGACCTAATGACTTGACACCACTGAGGTGAAATAAGCAGTGATTGATAAAAGTGATTCCAGTGAATCTGCAAATGAAACTAATGAGACCTTCATTTGTTGGAGTCTGGGTTTAGTATTGATCACAATCGGTAAACGTTCTGTCTGAACTGGTGTGGCCGCCACACACGTGCACTTCTAGGGGTGTGTGTGTGCGTGATGTTAGTAATAAAAGCATTCCAGCAGTCGACATATAGATCAGTGCCTGAAGGGAAGCACAAACACACAAACACACACACACACTGATCAAACCCAGCTGTACATTCAGGTCATTCTTTCTCCATCAAGTTTGTGGGTTTGGACTTGTAATGGACTGACCCCTCCCTGATGGCCATGATTGAGAGGATTTTTGTTGTCATACAGTAAGGCACAGTTGACAATACCACTTTTATTCTTAATTATTATTATTATTTTTACTTTAAAATAAAACAGAGTCAGGTAATTGAAGAACATCTCTGAGTTCATCAGCTCAGGGAGCAGAAAAAGTTGTAAAAAATGACTTGAGTCATGACTTTCTTTTCCTGTGGAGGAAGGCCATGGAAACCAGTAGGTATTGTAGAAGCTGCTGTTGGTTTTAGAAAGAGGCCTCGCTTAGGCGTCGTTCCATCATGCCTGCTTTGATCCACATGCAGTTGCAAGGCAGAGCAAAGAACACAGTTAACAGTTGAACGGGCTGGAAAAAAAGGCCCTGCACCATCGAGGATTGTTGGTTTTTGCTTGCTGCCTAAATTTGCTCTGCCAAGCGAGTTGCTGTGGCTGATAGAACTGAAGAGATGTGAGGGTTTGATATATGATGCGGCAATCAAAGGGTTATAATCTTGCTTTATTGCATTTCTTCTACTATATTCATTATTTTGGCTCTTTAAATTTCAGATTTATTTGAAATTTGTATAATTTTTCTATCCCAGTGCTGAAATTATAAACCTGTGCTCCGTTCTAATTTTATAAAACTAATCTCAAGGCCATCAAGTGAGCAGCGTTTGGACGAGCTCGGAGGAGTGGCGTGTCACAGGGCTAATTTAAAAGCGCTGGCAGTGAAAGGGATTATCCTAGGGGTCAAAGTTCAACTCAAAGCTTGCAAAACATGCTCAGAGCACGGACCTACACTGTTTCAGATCAAATCCTTTGATTCATATCCCAATACTAACATCGGCATAAAGATATAAAAGGAGTATCCGCAACAGGTCGGCATGAAAAGTAGTTATTTTTGTTAATTTTGTTGTTCTGTTTGTTGTTATATCAACAGCGTACACATTTTTGTGCATTCGTGGAAAAGCAGTTGCATCTTTCTCTGTTTAATGAAGTACTGTATAACAAATGTATCATAGTAATAATTCTGCCATTATTTAATAGTAAAAGAAAATACCACATCTTCACATTTATTTCATATATCACAGAAGATAATATAAACAAGATTTTTTTTTTCTTGATTTGTTAGGGAGTGCAAGTGACAACAGTGTCAAATTGTTGTATTTGAATGAAATCCTCAGTGGAAACATGTGAAACGGACTTTAATTAGGACAATTTGTTGTCATAAACCCTGAACCCAGAAACCAGCTGATGGATTCCCATCATGCCACAGTTCCTGCACAGTTCTGGATCTGAGTTTTGACTGATTTGCCATTTCCTCATCCTCCTTCTCCGCTTTGCCCCCCGCCATCGGCAGTACTCCAGAGAAGACATGGAAAGTCATTAACAAGTGCCCCCTTTGTTACCGAACAAACACAGATGGTATTTGGCTCACGCATGGGGGATTAGCTGAACTCTGGGCAGGCCAGGGAAGCAAGAGAGCGTTTTCCAGAGAGCAGCAGGCCGGCTCTGTGGCCGTTGATTTGTTTCCTAAACTGCAGGTCAGAAATTAAGAACTAATTCAGGATATATTTATAATAAATCACCTCACAGTACAGGAGTGCAGCTGTTCCAGAGTTACAGAAATAGTTCTGTGGAAATTTTGAGCTAACCACTATGGAGAGATTCTCCGTGTGATTGGTGGAGGCAGCGACACACACCTCAGCCCACCCCCAAGTACTGTGGGGGTGTGCACAGCAGTGGGGGGGCGAGGATGGAGAACAAATCCCCATTTGTTTTCCGGACGGGGCACTGACTGCAGCACTGACAGGAGGAGTGACCCTCTGCTTTGTTTGAACATGAGGTCAAAGGTAGAGCCATGCCCCAATGCATCGTGTGCCTTGTAGTGCTTGGTGGCACATTTGGGGTTGTGGAACAGTTAAGCATGTAAGGCTCAATTTAAGAGTTTTAAAGAATTGTCTTGATTGCAGAGAAATGTCTTGTTCCTAGAAGATACTTACCGATCCAACATTAATATCTGTATATTTAAAAAGCTAAAAACAATTGATTATTGGAGACAATGTGTCTGGTCCATGAGGGCAGATCTATTCAGTCTAATTCTATGTTTTGTGCTTTGAAGGACGTCACGCTTTGTTATTTATTTTACATTATATTTAGAATTCCTAATAATACTTTTTGAACCATTTGACCGAACGTTTGTTGCAGTTGAGTTTGACCTGTTGCTTTAGTCACTTCCTGTTTCTTTACTATTTATTTTACATTGTTAAATGTAAAATTTAACATGTAAAAATTTGTGTTTTTACATGTTGACCAAGTTTGTGAAGCTATTGGTGTATTTAAGTGTGCTGTACTGGTGCAGAGATATCAAATAAATTTGTTATGCAGTGGACATATGTTTAACGTTTTAAGTCAATTCAGCTGTTTTTCTATATCAGATCGGCTGAACCTCAGATATCTGTATCGTATCGGAAGTGAAGAAGGTGGATCGTACATCCCTAGTTCCTATCATAATGCGTATACTTAAACACATACAGAGTGTATTAATAGCGCTGACATGCCAAACGCCAACGGCTTGATTATAAGAGCAAACGCAGCCGGTGGGTGTTTGTTGTCAGCTTGGCTGAGAAGAACGGTGAAGCACCTGCAGAGTAGACACACCTGTTCACCAGTGAGCCCCTGACTGACCTCATGTGTTCCTCATCAAGGTGTTGTAGGCGCGTGGGTGTGTGTGTGTGTGTGTGTGCTCAGGTTGCAGCAGCGTCTAAGACACTAAAGTAAACACACATCAGTATAATGATTTACCTGAATGGCTGCGTTCTCCTCATCTTACCCGAGTACCTGTGCATACACACACGTACACACTCTTCCAGGGATTTTTTTTTTTTTTCAGCGTCACAGAAACAGGAACGTGTATGAAATGGCTTCAAAGATGTTATGCAAGGCGAGGAAATAGTCAGGTTGTTTAGGTTTGCTACGCAGCCTTTACGTGAAACAGTCCAGCTGCTTGTTGTTGAGTCTATCTCGGAGCGGAGGGAAGGTCAGAAGATCTGCCATGCAGGAGTTTCCATTTGAATGGAAGAAAAACAAGCTGTGTGGTAATTCTCATTAGATCTGGTTTCCCTGCTTCTCTGAACGATGAAAAAAGTTCAGTTTAATGAAAACAGATGGAATTATTTTGCTTCCAGTTTGATTTCCTTTGATGAATCAGTCTGATTATTATTTTCTGGCTGAATTTTTCATCAACGCTGTCAGTAGAGAACCAGGAAGATGTTTGTTCATCGGTTATCTGGTTTCGAAATCAACTAGCCCTGGGAGACATTTAGGGGAATGAATGGAGCTTTTATTGTTGTTATCAAATATTGCTCATTCATATTACATGTGACTAAGGCAATGACAGGAAGCATTAATGGAAGTGAGTCAGGTTATTAAATGTGCTGGTTCACAGGGCACAGGAGGTGATATTTAATGAAGACTTTAGTCTGTTTGCTGGAGCGCTGTTAAAGCCTGGTCCAGCTGTTTAGCAGCTGATATTGTGCTTGTTTACCTGTGATAGGAGGGCTGATATGATATCTGCTTTGTTTGGGTACGGGTTGATTTTTGCAGATGTTTCAGAAATACATTATAGTTAGGTATGTTTTTTATGTCTGGTCTTTGTAAATAGTTTAGTAAAGTCTGGAAGTGTAAGCAGTTATGAAGGTGCCAAAGCCCACGCCCTTAAAAGTCGTCTGGTCCAGGTCAACGTACAAGATTGTTGACCAAAAACTAAAAACATTTGCGCCGCTTAAATAGTATATACAGAGCTCCACAAGTTATACGGTAAGACATATAAACATTAACGTAAACATTTCAATTTTGATGATTGTAAATACAAAGATGCTGGTTGAAAGAGTTTACCAAGCAGCAACTTTGCTTTGCATTTGCAAGAACTATTGTTTTTTTTCTTCTGTTAGTTCCCCCAGTGATCAGCACTGAGAAGGACAAACGATCACAATCCATTATGACTGCAGCGACAGCATTGAGCCGAATTTTTCTGAAGTTGAAAAAACAAAAGGAAAAAATATATCATAAGATTCTTTTGAAAAATACTCTCAGATGTCCAAATTTGTGCAACCAATATTTTTTTAACATTTGCAGATTAGTGCAATCAGCACCCTTGATGCCAGTTGGCATCAAGGGTGCTGATTGGCAAAGAGCAGAGAAAATGAGAACTGTGGATGCTAGGTTCTGCAGTGCCAATGTGCTGTGGGTATTAATGAATATTAAAATATATTTAATGCTTAAACTGTTAAAACAGACAGCTATAAGTCATTTTATAGTGAATCTGCTATTTCTGTTACCAGTTTGCAATATTGAAGATGCATCCAGTATTCATTGAATGGATCTTAAGATCCATTAATTCTTATCTTACTTTTTTCTCTCTTAAAAAGTACGATTGAAGCTTTTCATTTCTTATCACCTAACCCGATCCTTTAGTTGAAGATTTGAGCTTTTTAATTCTAAAGAAACTGGCAGACGATGGAACAACAAGGCAGTCAAAAATAGCTGTAAAATGCTGTAAGCCTCAGGCTCTTTTAAAAAGAAAAGCAGTGGCTTACACAGATTAAAAACTTAGCACATTAAGGTGTGCCTAAGAGCATGGCCTTGGATTCGCATCAAACTGTTCTGCTAGAAATAGAAGGCACAAGAAAAGGATGCTAATCACTCCAGGTGGACCGGAGTGATTAGCATATTCAGAGGTGATGAAGTAGAAGATTCTAAATCCAACTCAGTAATCAGCGTTGGTTATGTGAAGCGATTGCGTTGCTGCTTTGGGGATTTCTAGGAAGTGATCGCGGTTGTCACGTTTACATTGACTCACTGCGATCTGGTTTTATTCAACACAGACAAGTTGGGACTGTTCATTCAACAAGTCTCTGGATATTACGAAATACACATATAAAGGCTGACAGCTGTTTGAACAGAAGTTTTATTTGTCTTTTCAATATTTCTGTATTCAAAATGTTCAAAACGTTTCAGTAAGTGACAGTGAGGGAAGAGTTCATTGACAGGGTTCCAGCCTGATGGTGGTTTTCAGTCACTACATCAAGCATGGTGTGATTTTCCAACCTTAAACCCACAAATATGCAATATTAGTTTTTTCATGAGCTGAGATTTTTCTTTGTTGCTTATTCCAAATTAGTGAAATGATAGCGCTTACTCTATGAAGTCCACAAATTACATAATGAACATTATCAAATGTTAACACAGTCTTCCCAATCCAAACCTCTGGGATTCTCTTGTATACACTCCTGTCACCACTGCCAAGTAATTAAATAATTACTTTCCAAGTAATTATTTTGAATTGTTGTGGCTTTCCTATGTTATTTAACTTTTTAGTATTGATTAAGTTAGTGTTTTTTAAAAGCTTTATTTTCTAACCTTTAAACTCCTAATTTAAATTCTTAACCACTGCCTTCTTGTACACCAAATTATGTTCATGCAACCCATTATTATTCATATTCCTGATAGATTAAGATATCAAATAATTTCCATTCAACTTATAAGATGTTAAATAAAGTATATATTTAGAAAAAAAAAAATTATTTGCTTTTTATTATAGAATAACATTTCAGATGGTATTTAAATCCTTCGCAATAATCAATGGAAAAAAATCTTTATTGGCATTATAGCAGTCAAGCCTGTTATTTTCAACCAGCTTTCTGCATGTTTCCAGTGGTTGGGTCATCGCACAATGTTAACATCATCTTCAGTCATGCAGTAGAAATTATTTTAAACCTAAAGCCGTCAGCAGTCTGAATAATTTCAAGCTTCTCTGTAGATCTAAACGAAATACTTGTTGAAAATTAAAAGTTTGATTTCAAGAGAGCAGTTGCATTAATTTAAAAATATGTTTCACAAAATGTTAGCATTCTTGGAGGTGGCTGTATCTTTCTGAAGATTAGAATTACTTACAGGCAGAACCAATAATGCTAATTACACAGCCGCTAGCCTTCCCTGAAAACCGATCCAGCTTCATGTAGAGGAAAATGAGAGCAGACATTCGCCACAAAGACCTGTCAGGCTGCCAAAAACCTTTTTTTATTTTTTTTATTCTCCCCTTTTGCCTTTGAAGAAAAGACATGCCAGGAGCTTAGTGGAGACAGACAGCGTCGGTTTCATGTTGTTCTGAGGCTTTTGTCTGAGCTACAGGAGTCCAAAGTCACAGGTGTTAAACCAGACCCTCCTCAGTCTCCCAAAACACTTAGAGCCAGTGCATCACTCCCTACTCAACCAGGCCGCCTGCCAGACATCATAGGATCACTAGCAGAGATAATGGAGCCTCATTTAGTAGATATTTATTTCTTATTTTACAGAAAGACTTGAATGAAAGAAGGCTTGCTAGCTCCCTGCGCATTTCATTCTATAAACTACCAGAGCTGCCTGTAGAGTGGATCCATATAATCAGGTTTTTTCTGGTATAGATAAAAAGAATAGTATTTTTCATTTTCTTTTAAAAACTATGAGAAATTTAGATATAGCTACATTAAAACATAATCTACTTGGGATAGAGAATATGGATATGTATTTAATCTCCAGCACTAGTTTTAGCTATTAATATAGAAATAGATCTGAGAAAAAAATACTGTTGTCAGACACAGATAAAGAGAAGCCAATACATCTGATAAATCAGATAATTCCTATGTCTATATAAGAGGGGTTCTAGAACAGGTCTCTGTGGCACTCCAAGCATTATGGATCCTAGCAATTAATCAGAAATGTTTACTATGTTTAGTCCTTTAAATAAAACAAAAACTCTTTCTATTTCATTGTGGTTAATGTACATAAACACAAATGTCTGAAAACCTGAAAACCATCTGACATAATCTGTTCAGACTGACTTGTGAGTCATATTTTCTCATGCTCAGTCATCTTTCTGTTCCCCCTGGCAGGAGTACTAAAGGACTACCTGCGTGAACTTCCCTACCCTCTAATCACCAAGCAGCTGTATGAGGCGGTGCTGGAGACCATGGCCACCAGGCCCCTCAAGATGGCCGCTGCGGGGTGCGAGAACGATCCGGCAGACTCGGAGTATACCGTGAGCCTGCTGGAAGTCCTACCGGAGGTGGAGAGGGTGAGATAAAAATACGGCTGTCACTCCGCTGTGTCCTGCAGTTTAATGGTGGAAGATACATTTACAAAGGAAGCTATGAGAGAGGTCACTGTGGCTAAGCTGCTGGCGGCTGTGGAATGATGGCAATGCCCAAGATTGCTACCGTCACAACGACATTACGTGTGTTTTCACTGTAGTGATAATAGCGGTGCTAAGTGGTTTGCAGGGCTGTACATGTCATTCTTGGAGGAAAGTCTAAAGTTTATTACTGACAACGCACCTAACAAACCAGTTTAATGTCTCAGCTGTGAGGAAACATAATTACTGTTATGTTACCAATAAAATCAGCCTATAAAGATATATATATATAGCAAAATGTTAAATGCTTTGGTGCAAATTATAGATTTACAACTGAGAGTCATTTGACCTACTTGGAATAAAAATTAAAATGATACTAAAATGATGAAAACAAAAAATGTCAATAGTAAAACTATGAGAGTGTTTTTATTACTGTCTACAAAAAGCTCAGAAATAAAACTAAAATAAAAATAAAAATATTGTGCGTGAATAAATAGATGTGCACATGGTTAAACGTATACTTTAACATCTTCTAATTAAATTTTAGCTTTCTGTTTTCTTTAAAGGAATTTGTTAGCATCCCATATCTTGACTTCCTTGGTTCCTTTGGTTTTGGACTCTGGCAAGCCCATTTTAAGACTTTAGTTGGTCTTTGAAACTGTTGATAATTTTATCCACATCAACAAAAATCCAGTTCCATTTAGGGCTGTTGTAAACAAATATTTTAATAATGGAGTAATTTATTAATTATTCTTACGATTAATCGAGTAAAAAAAAAAAGATAAAATAAACCACTGGTAAATCTAACATAACAGCAGTGTTACTATCGGATATCAACATCAGTCCAATCTTTCCCATTCGAGCTTCCCTAACAATAACTTTTCTGTGATTTAGAAAATTAACCTGTAACAATAATAGCTCACTTTCTAAGTAAACCTGAAGAAAAGTTATACAAAAACCTGAAATTATATTCAATTTAATAATAAAAAGGCAGGTTCACAAAAACGCTTGTAAAAAATGTCTGTACTCCAGCTTTTGGTTTATATATTCATCTTCAGTCTAATAGATGAACTCTCACCTTGCCATACCATTTGTAGCTTTTGTTTCCACGTTAGCGACGGAATTGAACACTTTTGTTCGTCACACACAGAAACTCATCTACCATCTACCTGCCGCCACGATGAGCTCCGCCACCCATTTGTTGTGACCGGGATGATATGAAATAAATTTTCCGGTTCGTCCGTAAAGCTACACTTACGTTAATCATCTAATGCGCAGCCGCCTGCAGTGTTCAGTCTGTCTGCTCCCCTGTATAAATACACCTGCAGCGCTCTCCCTACCGTTCGCTCTGAACCAGGCAGCAGCTCAGAGAGGAGAAAAGACTACTGAACTCCAGGCATCGCGCCAAACATTTTAAGGATACTTATTGATCCCCCGAAAAACGACAAAGACCCAGACATTATCACCAATCAATAAAATCCTCGCAGGCCGAACTTGAAAACTGGACGTTATGCTGCTAACACTTAGCTTTTGTCAACAACTGAGGTGGAAGTGAGAGCACTTTGCAGCGCGAGTGATAACCCTGCTGGAACATGGTGCATTAAATAATAATATATAAGTTAACGAAGCTTCAAGGCAGATAATATTTCCTCGAGGAATTTTAATAATTGAGGTACTCGAATCCCTCGAGGAATCGTTTCAGCTCTAGTTCCATTGTGAGGGAAAGTCATGGTTTATGGTAAACAGCCTGTACTTGTATAGCACCTTATCAAGTCCAAGGACTGAAAAGCGCCTCATCCTACAATCAGACATTTGCCCATTTAATCACCAGCAGCAGGAAAGGCAGGGGAAGTGACTTACCCAAGGACACTACGACTAACGACAGGCTCCAACCTTCTGGTTGGAGGATGAATGTCCAACAAAGTTCTTGTTTTTTTTCAAAGAAAAGACTTCTGCTATCCAAGCACACTTCTTAGTCCAAACATTATAGGAAATACAGAAGATTGCCGTCACATGTAAATAAATAATTTCAAAGTTTTTCTTCCTTTAAGGTGATAAAAATTCTGCAGAAGTTAAGCAAAAACTAAACTGGTTTGTAAGAGGAGAAATTAAAAAGTAAAAAAGGTATGATAACTGGGCTGCACAAAAGTCTGACAGCGGTACTGCTGTCAGACTCTCGTCAATCTTCCTGACCAGTTTCCATCTTTCATTAATTGATAATGAAATGTTTGATTTTGTAATGTCACTGTTTCCTAATGTTTTACTCCACTTATGATTATTTTGACTGCTTTGTGCTTTGCACCTATATCCTGACCTTTCTATAATAATATATTTTCCTTTGTAACCTGCCTGTAACTACTTCAGCTAAAGGACACAAATAAATTAATATTTATTAAAGCTAATCATACTTCACTTTAAAGGAAGAAAAACTTTGAAATTATTTATAGTTTGACAGGACTTCCCCCAGAAAATCTGCTAAGCTCAGTGGCCAGGGTGTTGGGCAGTCGTCCAGTGCCCCACTGTGTTTCTGAGTTAAAAACTATAAAGTTGACATGAAATTTGAAAATATCACAAGGTAATTATGTGTTATTGAAAGATACTATTAACTCTAAACATCAACTATAAAGTCTAAAAAAGGGCAAACATAAAAAAAATATGATTAAAATAAATGTAACACAGTTTTCCACGTGTTCGCATACTGTTCATACTGTGTTGCCATTGTGCTTCCTGCCGTTTCACAAAAGAAAATCTTTAACATGTCTTTGTTATCACTGTTACTGGTGTATAGAAAAACCTTCTGATAAATAAACAAATGATGTTTAACCTGGCAGGGTGCAAATAAAGCCAGCCAGACTTACAACACGTTGGGGGAAACCCTGATTTGATCTCATTTCCTACCTTGAAAATGTAGCATTTTAATAAGATGGGATGACTTTGTAGATCCTGTGTTTCCTGCTCCTGCAACAGATTAGCTTGATGAAGAAGAGGCTTCACTCTGATACTCCTCTGCTGCCGACAGTGGTAATACTGCAACTACTAATCAGCATAATGACATGTCTTATTTGTCCACGCTTATGTGTGTGTCTGCATTAGATGACTTTGCGGAAGCTGCTGGACCACTTGAAGCGCGTGGCGTCCTACCAGGAAATGAACAAGATGACATGTCAGAACCTGGCGGTGTGTTTTGGTCCGGTGCTGCTCAGCCAGCGTCAGGAGGCGTCGTGCCACACCAACCGCGTCTTCATCGACTCAGAGGAGCTCGCCAGCGCCCTGCACTTCAAAAAGCACATTGAAGTCCTGCACTACCTGCTGCAGCTCTGGCCAGGTGAGCCCGACGTCCTTTTATTTTGCTTTTTTGATTCACTTACATTCAAGTCGTGCTGCTCCTTTTTATGGAGTAGTTTACAAATTGTTACCAGCTTTGTGGCTCAGCTCTAAAAAAGAACTGATGTGGGACTGGGCTGCTTTGATCACTGAGGTTACAGGCTGGCATGAGAGTGGCAGATAGCCGCCGACCGCCATCTTTGGTTTTTCTGGGATGTAACTCTCCACATGGGCTTTATCGTGGTGGCTGAGCCAATCAGAGCCAAGCCAGCAAGCCAAAGTAAACCCAATTTATGAGGCGTATCCTCGCCGTTCTATGACAGATCAGTCCTCCAGCAGAGTCCCAGCTTTCCTCTGTGTGGCCCATCTGTCAGCCGCCACAGCTGTTCCTGCTGGCTGCAGCTGTCCGCTGTGAAGTACGAAGGAACCCAAAGATTATTCCAGAAAGCACTTAAGATCAGGGATGATAAATGTTGCAATTAAGGAAAAGTTTGTGCTAAATGCAGGTTTACTGCATTTCTTTTGACATTTAGTAAACAATTATGTCATCCCTACATGAAAAAACTGCATTTTTATAGATTTTGAAATTCAATGGTTCCAGCCATTCCCAAATGGAAAGTAATGCAATTATATTGGTTGCTTTCTTGAATAAAACAAAATTGTGTCAGATATAAAACCTACAGTCTTGCTACAAACCTCTCTTAGATTGTATTACAAAAGCTTTATTTGTAAAATTTTGGGCATTCATATATTTCTGCTTGAGCCTGCTAAATGTAGCTACATCCTTTGAATCCTGCTCTCAACTAACTTTGTTTTAAATGCATAAGAAGCTATTTTAGAAGTAGCTAACGGTAGCTGCGTTGAGTTTCATGGGACAGATAAAAAATATGTTAAAAAAAATTAACCCAAAAGAAACGTAGCATTAAAGTCTCCAGTTTGAAATTGAGTGCATTAAAAAAAATATTTCTATGTTTATTTATCCAGTGAGGAATTTAAAACCAATAGAATAGCAGATAGTAGTTGGAGATCCAACAGTCCGGCACCCTACCCAAGGATTTAAAGGTGCTCTTTAAGTTATTGCAGAAGTGAATGCCTGCTGGTGATAAAATCAATTTCAAAACACAAACATTATAAATTCAGATAGACATTTTCTGCAGTTGTTCTGCTCAGAACTGACAGCCATGGATCAAAACATTCACCCCACCTTAGAACATGTGCATTAAAGTGTCAGAACTTGCTTTTAAGATGCTTTATCTTTCTAAAATAGAATGTTGATTCCTAAATAACTAGGGCTTCAACATATAAAAAGAAGCATAAAGCAAATCCAGAAAGGAAGCCTGTAAGATGTAATAAAGGACATAAGAGAGGACGCACAGGATGAATTGTATACATATATCAGAAAAATGTATTTTTTTCTTTTTAGGCCCATATATGTGGATAGAAAAAAGTGAGCTGGTTTTAAGTTTTAGACTAAAGCAATTCCTGAGAAGAGTTTCTGGTCTTTTCTGGCTGCCGTCTGCAATAACTTCTACAAAAAGCTTTCATTCCAGGTTCAAGCCTTTGTTTACACCCTCACCTCCATTCCATCCTCTTCCCCAGCACGGACTGGAGGACGCCTGGACTGTAATTAAAGACATTCCAGACTTAACCTTACCCTTCAGCCCCCGGAGCGTCACCCTAACATTTCACAATCATTATGAGATATTTTCAGCCGCCACTTCACGCCTCTCACACACACATACCAAACGCGATTCGAAGCCGCGTTGAGCAACATGCGCACGGGGGCAAAGGCGATGGCATCCGACGGCTGCTGGTGGGACAACACTGGAGGCATTTACAGAAAGCGTGAGAGTGCGGGCAAAGCTGATGGACAGCTATATGTTGGGCGTGTTTTCTAACTGTGAGAGAGAAAGGGCATGTGTTTGTAATGACAGGAACAGCATGAGGGAAGCGTCTGAGTGTATTTGTTTACATCAGCGCTCTGGTTGAGCTTTAACATGATCTGGGACAATCAACATCTAGTCACTGTTTACTGGACTATTTTTATTAATAAATGAAGTATTTAAACTTAAATATAAGATTTTTTTGCACACATTTAGTTTCACAAAGTAAAATAAGAGAATATTATTGAATTGTAAACATCTTTTTGCAAATATCTGAAAATTACAATTTGTTTTGTAAATCTGTCCGATTTCATTGTGAAAAGTGTTCGAAAGATCAGAAAAGATGAAATAGAAGCAAAAAATTGAAGTTTTTGGAAGGAAGAGTCACTCGTAGTTTAATTGTGAATAAGTTCGTAAGATGATGAATGACATAAAGTTGCATCCAGGTGACATTTTTTAGTCAGGAAAGCTCAAAGATAAAATAGTTTAGGTGTGAAGCTTTACAGAATGAAATTGACAGGAAGTGCTCAAAATGAGCTGCTGCTAACTTCCCTATCCAGATGGACTGAGCTGCTTTTTCTGTAAGATCATAGTTTCCTTTATTTCCCCATATCTTCTCATTGCCTGATCTCTTTGGCACTATGCGTGCACACTCTCACAGTTGTCTTCCTATCAGCCAAATAATTATGGGTTCAATATCACAAACTCCATATGTGATTTTAAGAAAGCAAGATATTCTCAGTTTCTTATAATGGCTCGAAATGTTTCAGACTTCTAAAAACAGTTTACAGAAATGAACTAAAGTAAAATGGAAGTTTTTCAGTTCCTTCTTATCCTTCTTTAAATTCTTTAATTCATGTCTGAAACTGAACAACACTGGAAGATAATGTCTGTGTGCCTCAAGTGATAATTGCTTAAGTCTGTAGCCTCAGGATGAACATATATGTAAATGTAGAAGCTGTTGAGATGACAAAAAAAAACTCAACATAACTCAACATTTCTGTTCTGGGGACACTGGAAAAAAATAAATGTTTCAAAAAATAAGCAAGATTTGTGATCTCTTTATGACTTTCTTTTCTAAGTACAGAATGTGCCTCTTAATGCCATAACTGTGTTTTATTCTTTTCCGACACAGTAAGAAATGGTACATAGAGATAAAGACAGACAGGTAATCAGACTGTGCTGACTGTGTGATCACTCACTCTTCCTTTTCATGGGGCATCACTATGGTTAACTTTTCAATTTTATTCAGTCAGCAACAGGCTGGCAACAAAATCTCAAAGTGTGGGATGTGACTTTGGCATGTTTCTTCATTTGATAAAATTACTGCTTAGACGCCTTTAAATAGCAGCAAGCAGTTCCTCCACAAAATGAGCACGATTTACAGGAATTATTTCTTTTGCTCTGGAGGGTTTTATTGGTGCTCACATCATCCAAAATCACAATGCATGATGTTTTTCTTCAAAGTTACATACATAAAAAATATATATTTCTGTCTTTCTGGAAATAAATCTCTTACTTGCATGGAGGAGCCCAAGCTGGAGTACTTTTGCCTTCTTTGTATTGAAATAAAAGGGAAGCAACAAAGTAAGCCACTTTATGTGAAGCACCCAACACTCTGAGCCCTACAGAAGCTAAAACTTCCTCTTTCCAAACCTTTGGCTTTTATTTGCTTATGAGTTGTAATTGTTGCTTTTGATCAGGAACATTATCAGTTAATGTAAAATAAGATATTCTGCAAAATCCTAATTTAACCACCATCTTAACTTGGGTTTTAAACAATGCATATCTGAACAAGTGCTATTTTTACAGCAGCATCTGTATAGATTGTAACATGATTAAAAAGCTGCTTTGTTTCTGTAATTCAATTCAATCCTAACTCCACTAAGTGTTTTTGATTAAAGTTTTTATTTTGGTTAAAAAAACCCTGAAATTTAGTTTTTCAGAAAATTTTGATATTGCATAAAAGCAATCTAAAATTATTCTTAACGAAATATTGAATAGTTTTCTACTAAACTACAACTTCAGTCAATAACCTCGAACATACTTCATTATTAATAACTAATTACTACTATTATTATTATTATTTTTTTTTTTACCAAAAAGCACGTCTTTTTTTCCAAAAAATGACTTCGGCCATTACACTAGGAAGGTGAGGAGAACATAATTCTCCATATCTGCATTTAAACTTTTTATTTTTTTAAAATTCTCTTATGTAATATTAAAATTTTCTGAAAAATTGAATTTTTGATTGTCATTAGTTGAGCCATATTCATGCAAATTAACAGAAATAAAAATAAATATTTCAAACTCATATAACGTGTAAGTTTCACTTTATAAATTGAATTACTGGGGGAAAAAAAATATCCAGATGCACCTATAATTACTTTTTTTCTGGACCTTTAAACAAATCTTCCATGCTAACTTTTAGGAATTTGTATTTATTCTATGATAGTCTGATTACTTTATTCTATTTTTTTATTTCTCCCTGTAGTTGTGGACCCAAATGACCAATTGTCCCTTCGGTTCCCTGCAGCCTCTGTGGCTCCAGCCGCCTTCGACCTTCTGTCAGCCCCTCCTCTGAGACGTAGGAAAGAGCGCCCCCAGTTTTTAAATCTCAGCGAAGCAGAAATGGCCGGTGTCCTGCGGCCCAAACCGGGACGTCTGGACAGTCCCAGCAACAGATATGCTGGCGACTGGAGCGGCTGTGGTGAAAGTTACTTCCCCTCTGAACTGCTGCTTCCTCCCAGTAAAGAAGAAGCCGACTACGACGATGTGCCATCTGAAGACACAGAGGCGGTCGAGGAAGCCCATGAGAAGGACGCAGCAGAGGAAGATGACCAGGAGAGGGTCACAAGTCCTGCGTCTGATCCCCATGTGGAGGAAGAACCTCAAAGAGAGGAGTTTGTGAAAAAGGAGGAAAATGGGGAAGAAGAGGAGGAGGAGAAAGAAAGCGAGAGCGACAGTTCAAACAACACGCCGGCTTTTGAAGAGGAGGAGGCGGAGGAGAAAGTGTTTAACCACATCCTCCCAGCTCGGCTTCCTAAAGAGCACACTTACCAGGCGTACATGAAGATCCAGGACATCAGTCCTGTTCTGAGTAACAGGGTGAACCTGAGAGACCTGCAGGAGAGCATCGACGCCCTAATAGGAAACCTGGAACGAGAGCTAAACAAGAACAAGCTCAACGTCGGATACTGACTACTACGCAGGCACACATGCATATCCATTTGTAGACCCATAAACACAGATGAGGTTTGAGGAGGACCTACTTTACTGATCAAGGTGCTTCGCAAACACCCACAGTGTTTCCACAGGAATCCTGTGTCTTGTGGTGCTGCTGTAATAAGTTACAAGGTGAGAGGAGAAGAAATGAAACAGGGCACTTCTAGAATTTCTACCTTACCCACAGACATTCCATCAATTTTTTTTGTTTGTTTTGGTTTTCATGTGTCTTATTACATCATGTGGTTTATTTTGGTTTGCATTCTTTCCTGTTCTGTGTTCCATGTTGTTATTGTTGCTTTTCTTCTTATTAGAAGAACCCATTTACCCCTCAGGGGTTTAAAAGGTGCCTTAATTGTGTGAAGGTGGTGCATCAAAAGGAAAATCCACCCTAAAAGAAAATACTTTATCTCCTGACTGCTTGATTGTACAAGCAAAATAACGTCTTTGAATATTTTAATTGTCGGTTCTACAATTTTGGCAACGGACTACAGACCCGTCTTCATTTCAATATCCAAAAAGTTTTGGTTTTAATGATTGAAGCAGATATTTTTTTTGACCGGAGAAATAATCTAACAAAAGAAATTGAAGTCACATCTGTTTCAGAGCTGCTACCTGTTACTGCCTGTTTTGATTGAACAAGCCAAGTTTTTAGGAGAAATGTCATTTTCTTTTATTAAAGTGGATTTCCTTTTTAAGGCAACTGAGAGCTTTTCTGTCGAGGTACAAGAATATTATACAACAATAATGCACTTATTAGGCAGGTAGCTGTGTAGATTATCATGCTTTTTAGTGTTAGAGTGAATATGACTGTGATTTGAATAAAATGAGAAAATGGGCCAGTGAAAAAAATCCTCTTAAAGACTAAAAAATAAACATGAATTTCTGCATCACATGCTGGAGGTCATTAAAGCAACCAAATCCTAAATGTACTTATTTGATTTCTTATTGGATGGGAATTTTGACACATTTTTTTGGGTAGCTAAACTTATTTAGCATAAAAGTTAGAGGCAACTAGCTTAGTTTTGTAAAACAAAAAGACATTTTCTCTTTAGTCATCTTTGTGCTTTGCTAAAATAAGCTCAAAGGATCTAAATGTCTGTCTAATCATCTACATCAATAGATAATGTTTTCATTTAGTACATAAATATAAGTTGAAGTAATAGAGAAATTAGCTTTGTTTTAGCTTAGCATGAAGATCCAAGCTATAGCTAGCCCAACTTTGGAAAAAAAAACAAACAGAAAGCTTTTTCTTTATATTTTTTTTAAAACAAACTAAAATGAATGTGGGACTGGTCTTTTATTCCACAACAGAAGACCATAAGCTAAATAATTAAACATGATGTCAACATAAGTTTTCTGTAGCGATCTTTAGAAGGCCTCATCCAGTTAGCCTCTGTTACCTTGCGGCCTAAAGCAACAAAGGAGGTTTTCATCAATCCAGGGATTCAGAGTGATCAGTATTTAACCTATATGGATATGTATATAATTATATAAATGTATTTGGAGTATATTATTTTTACATCCTATCTTTCAATGTCGTATTTAAAAAAAACAACTTCTGATGACCTTGTAGTGTTGACGGCAGTCATGTAAATCTCCCTTTGAGCTACCTGTACACATCTTAATGTGCTGGACTAATGGTACAACTCTAGCTGTAAAATATATGATAAAATGCTATTGGTGTTATTAGGTTGTGTATATATTTGAGCTAATCTGTGTCTAGTGGACTGAGATGTGTTCATGACTTTTTGGTGTGTTTTTTATGGTACTGAACGTTGCATGGTCAAAAGCTTTACCAACATAAGCAAGGCTCTGTCTGATCTGCCATTGTTTTTCATATTTATGTGTAAAATAAGACTATTTTATAATGTATGCTTATTTGTTTGACCACTTGTTACTTAGATAAACTGATGATTGGACTGCATTTTCTTCTAAAGGCGGAGATTGATGATGCACAAGATATTTTATAAATATGGTACCATAGTCAAAAAGTGACTACATTATCACTACATGATATCCTCTGGGCCCTCTTATAAATGTATTTGAATTTTAAGGTCAGACTGTAATTTTTATAATTTGAAAGAAGCTTGAACTAAAAAAAGTAACTTAAGTATAAGATCAGTTGTAGAATTGACCCATCTGGAGAAAGTAAGTGAGATGGGGCTAAAATTGAGCAAAATCTTATGAATAGTTTAAAAAGAAGATAAGTTGTTGGCTGTATTTATTAAGTGTGACTTTGTTCATCTGCCTTATCAGAAATAATTGTCTGTTTCACCGAACAATATTTATAGACACAAGCATTTCCCAGATTTTTTTTAAGAAGTCTTGGGTTACAGAATTGAAATAGTTGTGTCAAAAATGCATAGAAATCTGCTTAATGTGACAGACTGTAATGTATTCTGTAAAACCTTATAATCATGGACCTTAATGTTTAGGACAAATGCAAACAAGCTGAATTTTTCTATAAGAAGCGGCAAACTCAAATTAAAAAGTATGTTTTCAATGGATTTTTTTTTTATGTCATTTCTTTTAATGTCATTTGTCAGTGAACTGCTGAGGGAGTCTAATGAAATATCCTCAGCAAAGTTGCTTTTAAACTCTCTGCCTGCAAAGAGAACAGAAAAAAATGCTGAGTAGTATTCATAAAACTCATGGAGGAAGATTAGTTATTTTTCATCCATTTATTAAATATGCAGACTGTACTTTAAATCCAAGAAACATTTAAGTGCTAAAATGAGATCTAATAGTAAGGTTGATTACAAACAGCATGGATCCAGGGGTTACAGCACATTGTTGTTATATTTGTTATTACAAATTACATTTGCTTCATTTTGTTGCATCACGTTTTAGATATAATCATTCATTTCTGTCTCATCCTGTTTGTCCTTTAGAGAAGAAAGTGCCACACTGAACGCGTCTCTAAACTGAACAGATAAGTGCTTTGTATTGAACCCGAAAAACATGGTCATAATAAAGATATTATTTTACATTCATGTTTGGTTGCTGCATGTTTTCGAACTATCTGTTTAGTTTGTATTTGTTTTCCTCAAAATGCAACTTTTATAACAAATTTCAACCTAAATTTGGGTGTAAATGAAAAGATTTAAAGTACTAAAATGTATAAAATCAGTGGTTTGGTTAATTGGAAAACATACATTGGAAAATTATTTTCAGGTTTGCATTGATAATATTTCTTTTTTATGTTTTATGTTACTTCTTTTGAAAACCAAGACACAATCACCTGTGGATGATGACAGGAGGTTGCTATGGAGACCGGTGGCCTTCAGCTCTTCTGCACTGCTGGTAACTCTCATCTTTTATGTAAGTTTGGCATCAGAGGGAACCATGAAGTCCTCTAAAATTTTGAGTTTAAACTTAGAAAAAAAATGTTCATGACACAGTTAACCAAATCATCACCGACTGTGGAAACTTCACTCTTGACCTCTAATATGATTGTTTAGGCCATAAAACCATAAGAGAACATGGAAACTGAATATTAGGATTTATTTAGCTGTAAGCCTTAATAAAAATGAATGCTTTAAATATACCAACTTGCCATAATGAATCTATATAAGTTTCCATTTTTTATTGAATTACTGGAAGAGATAAAAATTTCCAATGCCAAAGGTGTTGCTGCCTCAGCTCCATACAAAGCAAGTTTCAGTGGTTCTGGGTAGAACCGGAGTATAGAAGCACAAAAACCAGAGTGGTAATCCTTTTCTTATGTTTAATTCAAGCCTTAAAGTCATTCATTAGAAAAGCATTTTAAACAAAGACACAAACACATCTATTTCTATGTCACACATCCATCTTAAAGTTGTTTTCTTTTTTAGGTTCTTTGCAGAGCTGTGGAGTTGTTGCACCCAAACCTCAGTGGATAGATTCATTGGGGAATTGCCCATGTTGGCCTGTGGGAATCTCCCAGAATGACTCTTGGCTTCAGGGACATTCCCAAGACGCAGCTGCTTTTTTAACTTTCCTCTATTGTAGGAAATAATATAAAATAAATGTAGAATGAATGCAAAGAACTTGGTTTCTGTCATGGTTCACGTTCAAATCTCTGCTAAGTAGCATGAGAAGTCAAAGCAGCCAGAGGCTTTTCAGCACTAAATGTTTTTCAGCCGTGTTTGATGTCACTTCAGAGGGTTCCTATCATGCTTTTTTATCACAGCACTGAGCAGGTTTGAGAAAGTTTTAGGATACAGTATGTACACATATCTGTCTGCACTGCACAGCCCTGTTTAAATTCCCACATGTCCATTTTCCAGAAACACGTCCTGTCTGGAGTTTATGTGAAGACGGAGCCAAAATTTCCACCGGCTGTCTCCAAGTGTGTATAATCTTTCACACTAAGGAAAATGTTTTTGTCAGTTTCAAAGTTAATTTTGGGTCTTTGGAGACAGAACCAGTCCAGATGAAATATTTATTTGTGACTTTAAAAAAAAAAAAAAAAATCTTTTAACATGTGGAAGAGAGTCGGCTGCAAACGATTCCTATTTCTAAATATACTTTGTTTAAATTTGACTTGCGAAGGTTTCCTTACGAAAGCAAGAGTGAAAACAAAGGCAGACTTAATATCAGAGTGTTTGGACAGTCAGGGTCGCCCACTTGATATCAGAGCCTCTGACGTAGTGAACTGAACTTTCCTTCATTTCTAATTTGGGAGAGCAGAGAAATGAGCCGGCTTAGGTAAACATCCTGGACAGCCACCCACATGAGAAACAGACCTTCTCTCTTCTTCTCTCCATCCTCCTTCGCTCCCTAATCTCTGCTGACCTTTGAGTCAGGAGAGTGGTTGCATGTCAGCCGACCAGCTGCACAACACGCAGTCTGACTGGTTTTTTTTTTGTTTTTACTCTGCTGTTAACCATGGCAACAAAATCAGCAGTTTAATGGGGATGGAACTAAAATAAGTAACTTAAAATAACTAATTTGATTATACAAAATCACTGTTTTCTTAAAAATATATATATATATACAAGGACAGAATTCTCTGATATCTTAGAATTTTATTATTTTGTTAGTGCAACTGAATTTTGAGTGAACTGTAGCATGCAGACGTCTTCTGTCTTCTGTGTAAAATAAAGTTGACGTTCTAGTTTAGATAAATTCACATCACAACTCAAAACATTTTAACGACATCAAAACCAAGTTAACGTTGTTCCTATTCTAAGTTTGGAGATCAGAAGGGTTTGCCATCTGATAGGGTCAGAGGTCAGGATAATTACTTCGAAACATTTGTGTTTTTATATAACCCAACAACCTGGAGAAAGTCTACAACCTGCTGTGATGTGCTAAGATGGCGGTATGCAAAAAATTAAGCGTATATATGTTACGTGTATAATTTTATCTAAGTACCAAATCTTAGAATATTTCTCATTTCACTGGTATTGAAAACTTAGCACACCCTAGGATAGGAAACTAAATACCTGGTTGGACTTAAGGGAATCTAAGACCTTGTTAGGCTCAGAGAAAACAAGGTGGTTTGAAATGAAATACAGACCTTATATAACTTGCTCATACCTCACAGACCAATCTGCATGTCCCAGAATCCCTCACACAATGGCTTTCTTTGGCTGAGGAATGCAAATATGATACATTAGTGTGGCTTTCCTGAAATATTTTATTGTAACATATTTCCAATGCTACTGGCTGCCCACTATATTTTAAGTGAACTGTAACTAACTTAAATTCGACTACATGTTCAACTCAGCAGGAAGATCATTTTTTTGTCGCGATGTGAATTTTATGATAGAATGTTTTGAAACTGTCAATTCAAAATAAGAGCTTTAACTATAGAAACTGTGTTTTTATGTTTTGAAGAATATTAAGTGACTTTTAAAATGTAAGCATTGAACAGAGTGCCACTCATACACCTGATTTACTTTTATGTGGAAGAAATAGTTTATTTTACGGTGGACCTAGAATTAGCAATAAGGTTTCATTGTTTTAAATTGAACAAAGTGGTCAAACCGCAGTAGCGTTTCAGAAAAGTGATTCCTTTCTCTTCCTGTGTCTGGCCTCCATCATTCCTGATACTCTGCAGCAATGACCATAAAACTGTGCAAATTGAGTTCTGAAAATAAATGTGCTTACTGGCAATTTTGAAAAACAAACACATTTTTCGAGAAAAATGCCAGGATGAGGAGGTTTTTCTGCTGTATCAAAATTTGTGTCGTTCACAAAACTGCAGCGGAAATAATTTTTTCACATCATGAGTCAGGTGATCAACAACTGGATGTTACTACTGGTGGAAAAAATGAAGAAGATGACAGGAAGTCATGAGGGGATGATGGTGCGGTATGTATTTTTAATAATTTCTGAACAAACTTATTCTTGTGTCATTTTAACTGTTTATTTAATGGAAGCACTGCAATTACAAAACTGTGTTTTTCTACATTGGCAGAATATCAACAAATTTTTGCAAACATTTGCCATGGAAACACAGTTACTGATGCTATCTAATATAAGAACAAACATGTAAATGATCTTTTTTCATTTGCCTTTATGTGTTTTGAACACATACAAATCTAAAACAGTTAAAACACAACTGGCTTGGTATGGTTCACAGAGACAAACCAGTTTTTGCCTCTTCACCCCAACATCCATTCCTTATTCCCTGAAATGCTTAGACGTTGTGACCCTGGGTACACATTCCTTACAATCAGTACGCGTCAATAGTAGAGCTATTAAGCACAATGTACCAAAGTCCCAGGATTTCTGGTGTGTTTTTTGGGGGCCTTTTGTTCCCCCCGCGGTCCTGCCCCTGTACTTGGCAGCTCATCTGAGGCCCTGGGGGCAGATCTCTTGACGCAGCGCTGACAGATCCGGCTGTTCTGAACCGCAGCGATGATGTGAGTACAGAACAGATGAGAAATTGAAAAGGAGATGAAGAGAGAGCGAGAAAAAAAAAGATAAGCGAAAGTGGAGGATGGAGGGAAGGAGAACACAGGAGCGGTGCCTCAGATCTTCAGGGGCCAAAAGCCTCACATAACTTAGGCCCTCTCCTCTGTCCTACCAGCCTCTTCCCCTCTTCACCTCCATTGCTCTGTCACTCAGGACTAGACCATTTCATTTTAATAAGGCTAATCCCTCCTAAAGGTAAGCTGCTCATCACCTCTCATCCTCCCGCCCCTCCAGAAAAGAGCATTTTCCCTTTGAGCTCGAGGACAGGAGGGTTTGCTCTGCTTGATAGGAAAGAAGAATGTGAAAGGTGAGACAGAAAAGAGGCCTTGACAGCAGCTGCGCTCAGATTTAATGAGAGGATTTGGGCCTGACTGGTTTGATAAACTTGCAGGTGGCGCACTGTTAGTCAAAGTTCCTCCTCTGGGCTCCAACATTGAGCTGATATGAAGCTCAGAGAGGATGGAAAGTTATGTGGAGGAAGTGTAGTGATCCAGCTGGTATTTTAGTTTATAATATTGCCTTCCTGCTGTCAGCAGAGAACTTTCCGGCTGTCAATAGAGAAACTTTGGCTGTGTAGCCACCAGCTACTCTGTTCTCTGTAGGAGCAGATAGATATTTTGAAAAGAAAAATGTAAATAGTTGAAAAAGTAGAATGTGAATGACTCACAGTTTACTGAAACATTTATATCTTTCAGAAACAAAAACTTGGACCAATAGAGTTCTTTCAAAAACACCTTGATGCAGGACTCTGGCCCTGTGCACATTAAACAAGATCTTTTGTAAAAGAGAAAGCTTCTTATCTCCAATTTTGGTCATAAAGCTTTAAAGGTAATTTTGAAAGTAGAGAAATTTGTGTATTGTTGTGATCCAAATATCTGAACAACATTCAAAACACTGACATAAAGTCTTGCTTTGCACATGTTCACTCTGGCTGTGAGAACAGCAAAGTAAATATGCAATCCCCTAAATTTAGAGAACAGTTGCTCAGGATAAATATGACATTGTATATTAAAACGGTTTTGAAATAGTTGATTATAATCTTATGTTTACAGCACAAAAACATGGGAGTTTTAAAAGGGGTATGCAGACTTCTGAACAATAATACATCTCTTTCTGCTTCTGTTTGTTCAGATTGTTTCCTCTATTTCCTAGTAAACACCTTCAGCACTGTTCTTCTGCTCTGGTTTCGTGAGGCCTCATTCTTCTTGTTCATATTATTTTTTTCCCCCCACAATAGTCTCAGTATGCTGTAAGTTCCAGAAGACCTTGACAGGAAATGAAAAGCCAAATGAACGACTTTGCAAGACCTTGACAAAGACTGAAGAACTACTTATCAAGACCAGATGAAGAGCGCATCCTGAGATGTATGAAAACGATGAACTGTTGCTGTTTAGAAGTGTTACATGTTACCAAAGAGAAGACTACAAACCGCTGAGATCTTTAAGTTAGAAAATGAAAAGGAGTCAAGGGGGTAACATTCCACAGCAGTGTCCTGGCCACCTGATCTCTTATGAGGTCAAGGGTCAAATAATGAAACCCACCACCTACCTCACAGAGGCTCCAAGGAGAAACAGCTTGCTGCTTTACAGCAATGTATCAAAAGACTGATGAAATAAGTATAGATCGTTGTAGCAACTAAGGTTTGCTCAGAGGAATGTCTCTTAATGCGTTAAAAAAGAAAGACAACCAAGCAGTTCTGTAATCAATTTGTAAGATTATGTTTTTTTTGTAATGCGTCAATTCCTTCTCTCTGCAGCTGGGCTCCAGCTTGGATGAGCATGTGTTGAATGTGCAGGGTGCCCCCATGTTGAGAGATTTGTGGAAGTGGACCTTCACAAAAAAAGAAGAAGAAAAAAAACACCCCACCTAACACCCGTCTCAGCAGGAGCAGCTAAGAGGCCAGCCAGAACAATACCAAGGCAATGGCTTAATTCGCCAAGCCAGATTTACAGCTCCTCCTACACAGCACCTGCTTGCTTTGTTTCCCAGGATCTCGCTTGGAAACTTTGAAGAACCGGCGATAAAAATTGAACCCCAGGCAATCCATTCTGTATTGACAGCCCCTTTAGTTACAGATCTCTTTTTTATGTTTGGGAAATCTCTTGGACTTAGATGAAGAAGTCAACTGAGGAAAATCTGACATCATGAATGCCCCCTCATGCCAGTGGGAGCCGTTGGGTTTATTGCTGCGCTGCCGACCATTGTCCCGAACATTAAAGAGGCGGCCAGCCAAGCAGCTTCTCTACACATCTCTGCACAAAAGTTTTTGCTGCAAAAAAAAAGAAAAAAAAAAAGGCGCTGGCTGTTACATAAGATTCAGCGCTTCAGCCCTACAAACAATAACTAGCCAGTGAGTGTTGGATTGCAGGCGGCGCATTCCTGAGCTGGCCCACAGAGAAAGTGAGAGGCACTCTGAAACAGATTTCCCAGAGAGGTTTGAAGAGGAGACGACTGGAGAGCAGAGGCCTCTTTTGTCACCGGGACCTCGTTGGAGCCTCAGGGGCCATATGGACGCCTGTCTCTGTGCACCCTCACATCAGCCCATTCTTCACCCTCCTCCTCTCTCTGTGCGCTCCGTGACAGGGCCGTCCACGTGAATGAGTCATGGGCAGAGTGAAGCAGAGCCGTTTCCCTCTCTGCCACCCCCGCTTCCCCAGAGTCTGTGCTTGTGTCGTTCATTGATTCTGTCAACCCTTGTGCTCTCCTTCTTCTTTTGAGCGATCGTGAACACAGTGTGAAAACTTGCCAATAGACAGCTGCCCCTACATTATGCAGAATTTGACCTGCAACCCCTCCGCCTTCTCTGCAGCTTCTTTTCTGACAGGACACCGGCTGTCATTTTGGGACTAAAGGTTTGCTGCTCAGCTTCTCTTTCTTTTTCTTTTTTTTATCAACATGAAGAAGAAGAAGAAGAAAAACTGATGGAAACAGAAAACAGACTCACTGCATCAAACTGCTCAGTAATGTCCAACATCACAGAAGCAGATCAGATTTAATTCACCTTTGAGAAAAGCCAGATGCTGTGATAAATCACTTGCCTCTCTGGTCGTTTAGAGATGATGTACTTGATACAAATATGCTCAAAATTATCCATACCTCTGGGAGAATTAGACTTAAAGCCAACATATATTTTTATGATAGAAAATGACAATCATCCCCCTGAAGAGAGGCACCTCAAGAGAAATAATGTCTGTTTTTATGCATAGATAAACATAAAACAGAGTATTAGGGCCATAGTAAGGAAATTAAAAAAATAAAATACAATTATGAGAATAAACTCGAACGAGAATGAAATCATAATATTATGGAAATAAAGTGGTAATATTGCAAGAATATAGTCATAATATTACCAGAATAAAGGTATAATATTATGACTTTATTCTATTAATATCTCAAATCACTTTACAAGTACCAAATCACACAAAAATATAAAATCTGATCAATTCTACACGGTCCAGTCACATAGACATATTTAAATTGAGTTACATTCCAATTAAATCCTGGTAACAATTAAATGCAGACAAATAAATGTTAGAAAGTGAGTTATATGCAACCTAGTTTAACAACGAGTAACAAGAGCAGAACAAACTGGAAAGATTTCACCTCTTAATGTTAGAAATCATACTGCAGCATTTTGGATAAGCTAGAGGTTTTTTTACAGAATAATCTGTGTTTCCTCATAACAAAGAATTAGTGGAGACTGGCCTTGAAGTAACAAATGCATGGAATAACTTTTCTGTGTCACTCTGGGACAGGATGTTTCCAACTTTCACAATATTCTGGAGGTGAAGAAATGGCTTAGAAAGTTCATTCAAAAAATTTTTATTTATTGAAGAACAGAAAAACTACACTTTAATGTTTAATTAGAAAAAACCTTAACATTGTAAAAGAATTAAAAATAGTTCTTGAAGTTAACTTCCAAACCAATAAACAGAAGTTTTTCAAAGCTCATATGAAACAAAGGCATCACAATTTGTAATAAATATGATACATAAAGCTAACCAGAGGAATAGATATTATAAAAAAAAAGTTATGGTTATTTATGAAAACTATTTCGAAAACAACAATAAAAATGAAAACTTTGACATTTAGGAATAAGAGACAAAATCTCTATACAAACAATATGAAAACTGGACAAAAATCAAACAATAAACAAACAAGCCTCTGCTTTGAATATAAAAGTATTTGTGTAAACATTCATGGATGTGGGTGATGTTAGGTATTCTACCTCTCTGAGTCTACAGCAATGGGCCACAGGCCCATGTCCTGTAAGAGTTCTTCCTCTAGTATCAGGTCATCACTGTACTCCGTTAAGTCCAGACGCTGAATTTCCTTTGGGGGCGTTTCTAATTTGTCTGGTTCCTGGAGACACAGGAAGATTTGAAATACAGTCAATCAAGTTTATTTCTATAGCACATTTCAGCAACTAGGCAGCTGCCTTACATACACAACTCTACATTAAGATTTAACCACCCTTAGATGTTAATTTACTGCAGAACTTTTATTCTAATTATTAAATATAATTCAGGTCCTTAGTTATTGTTTTGCTAGTAGAAAACCAAACTATTCTACAGGTATGTTTCCTCCCTTCTCCAAATATGCACATAATGATAAATAAAAAAAAAAAACATCTCAAGAAGCAACAAACATGGAGGATAACTTGCAGCTCTCCTTTGATAAAGAAACTAACATTACCTGCCTTCATACTGCAGCTGCTGTCCAGCCTGAGATGGAAACACTTAGCCCTTAATAGATTTAGCCTATATAGTTAGCAAAGAGCTTGCCAGACACTGCCTGGTAATACGTACACTATCCTCTGTGGTCAGTATCAAATAACATGAAGAATGAATTAAACATGAGGCTAGGAAAAAAGCAGAGACACTGATAAAAATGCAGACACACAAAGAGGGCCAGGCTGCTGCCTCTTGTTTCACAGTGTACATAAACTGACAAATGTTTTATTTGACTTAAATACATTTAAATGTTGCTCAGAAATGTTGTTGGAGAGCAGCTTGGAATCTTAGATAACTGTACAATATGCTTTTTCAAACAGCTAAACATATAAACTTGTTAGTAGCGTCACTTGAACAATTTTTTTTTTTTCTGCATCTTCTCTATCTATACTTTCTTTGTTCAGATTTCTGCACAAATGACAAAAACTGTTCAGGACAGAAAACATGTCTTACCATTTTCTGTTTCGTCTTGAGTTCCTCCTCCTCCTTTTTCTGTTTAGTCCAGAATTCTTCCCTCTTTAAATAGTCCTTCAAACTCTCTGCTTCAAGCTCAAAGTATTTCTTCATGTTTAAACTCTGCAAATAACCCAAAAAGATCAGATTTACAAATTCATACCTCTTCAATTGTTTTACATCCTTTTAAGTTGTGACAACTAACTGCTGTGCATTTTAGTTGGGATTTTAAGTGACAGACCAACACAAATTACAGCACAATTTTGAAGTTAAAGAAAAAGGACAAAATAATCCTGCCACACCCATGTTTCATGTTACTTTTCTTCCACAGGTTCTTTTTAAATGTAGGTCAAAGTATTTAAGTCAGGTCTCCAACCACAGGTTCTAATTTGACATCTCTACTGTGTTCCCAATATAACTTGTGTCAAACATGCCTGTTAGTTTAGGTTTTGGGAAGTTTAGAATTATGTCATCCTCTTGTGGAGAATTGAACTGTACTATAAATTGTTCAAAGCTTAGAATATTGCTTTATAACCTAAACCCTTCGTTAAACTTCTCCAGAACTTTATTCCTTAGCTGTCTGCTGTGTTCCTTGATCCTTTACGATGCTGTTTGGTCACTAACGTTCTCTGCCACACCTCAGAGCTTCACACAGCAGCTGTATTTATGAGATTAAACCACACACAGGTGGGATCTGTTTCCTAATTAGAGGACTGCTGAAGCAATTGGTTGCACTTGAGTTTAATTATTGATATCAGAGTAGAAGGGGCTGAGTACATGAGAATTTTGTTCTTCACACAACATTTTCCTTCAACTTCAAAATCATGTGCTATTGTTCATAGGGTCCTGTCAAAAAAGACAATAAAATACATGAGGTTTTGTGTTTGTAAAAGTGCGAGCTGTAAAAAAACGTCAAATGGAAATGAATATTTTTGCATGGCTATGGTTAGGGTTAGGTAAACAATTAACGGCTGAAATTGGAACATGTCATGAGAAAGGTTTCTCAGACTTATTATTTTACATTTGTGAAACAAACAAAACAGTCTAGCTGTGCCGCCTCACCTCATGCCTGGAAGGAAGATAGAGGGCCTTAGGTATTTCAAAAATACGAAGAACCCCAAGATCATCTGCAACTGCCAGGAAGTGCTGCTTGGCTGGAGGCAGAGAAGAATTTAAATAAGCAGCCTGCTGACTTACTGAACACAGAGCTAACCTTTGAGAAAATAAACAAAACATGTAGAGGTGTAATGTGACAACAGCAGTAGAAATAGTAGTGAAAAATATCTTTAAATAGTCAATTTGAAAAAGTGCATGTCAACACAGGTAGGAGCTTGGGAGTGACATTCCCGGTTGTTGTGAATGGTAGTTGAGAAACACACGAATTAGCTTTCATTTGATCATTTCTGTCATTCATGCCATCAATCATGCCATGGTACCCTCTGCTTACAGCCTTCCCCTTTCTCTCTGCTACGCTACAGCTTCTCCCCAGCAGCAGAGTCTGTTATGAATGCCGAAGCGTGCGCACAAGCCTGATTGACAGCTGTGAGGCCCTCCTCCTGGTTCTGATTGGTTGTTTTTGAACGGGAGCGGTGCATTTCTTCAGACAGCAACAGTAGCACAGGGAGGAGGTGGACGAGCTTAATGTTTCTGAGATTATCTGTCTCATATTATACTGTGACGACATCATGTCAGTTTTAACAAATATGTAAAAAAAAAAAACAATAAATAAATAAATATATATATATATATATATATATATATATATTTTTTTTTTAAGAAAAGTTACATATACAAGTTTTAATATAACCAGAAATGCATGTGTTTTCTCACCCGTGAAATTCCAGGCTTTCATGCAGGTAATCTTGCTTTTGCTGATATGAGGGTGATGCTGTAGTGGTTCACTGCTGTTTTTTAGCAGGTCCCATATCTCAACACTGCCATCTGTTTTTCCAATGAAGAAAACAGCCGGTCGGGACAGCGACCAGCATCCCACAGTGCACTCCTGCTCAAAGTATTGCGATGCAACCAGTGGGCCGTCCTGCATGCAGCAGTTTCAGGGAAAAAGTGAATGCAACTTTATACATTTTAACAGCAAATCAAAAGTTATTTTTTTGGTAACTTGGTCAGTTATCTGTATGCTTCAAAATCCCTCTGTCAAAGGCCTAAATGATGTTTAGTTGTTTAGAGTAAAATGGGGAAACAAATTACTGTAAATATGCAACATACAGTAAGTTAAATGAAGTTAAGGAGTAAATAGTTTATGTTACACAAAACATTTTAGAGTATGTCACTTTTCAAGGCGCTGCCACTGAGAGAAACATTAACTTTCTCTACAGAGTCAATCTGTAAAGTGGATGTGGACTGAAGTTGTTTGTTCTCATCGGAAAAGCCAGTTATAAATATCGAAGCCAAATATTGTTTCATAGCTTAACTGTGCTTTAACCTTCTGTCTGCTCTGTTCCATAATCTTTGCCGTGCTGTTTTTGTGTTTACCATTATTCTGGAGGTATTTTGAGAATGAATTACACACAAATCGATTCTGGCTGATAACTGGATGACTTCTGAAGACAGTCAGATCCACTGGATTTTATTTAGGGGTATCAGAGCAGAAATGGCATATGCTCACCACATTCTGCAGATTATAACCTCAACACACAAAGAAATGTTCTTCTAATGAGACAAAATGTGAAAAATTTCAAGAGGTGGGAATCCTTCTGCAAGGGACTATATGTTAAATCAAAATTTCCCCTACTGTTAAATAATATAACCAATATAACCTCGTATGTACTCTGGGCACATAATTTATGCTCAGTGGACTTGTTTTTAGTGTAGTTACCATGACTCCCTCTTTCCAAATGGCAAAGTTCCAGCCTCCTGTTGTCAAAAGAATGTCTTTGAAGAATGGAGATCGCTGCACTGTGTTCACCAGCCAATGATGGCTGTTGAAACACGCGAAGGGTTTGGAACCTGGGAGCGCAGCAGCACATTATGAGACAAGGCATGTTTTACTTGGCAGAATACTGATTGTGATTTCCAGTCTCAGTCACAATAAATGATGAAGACAAGTCAAACTTCTGCACTCCTATACATTTCCTGAGGGTAATTAAATTTAGCATGGCTGCCAAAGGATAAGAGTGATTTAAAAAGGATATAGGTGTCAGATTTATTGCTATAAATCTGAAAAACAAAAGTTTAATAGTTCAGTTTATTGTGATGAATGTCTTGGTTTGATAAGACACTCATCATGGTAAAGAATATATTGTTTAGGCCCCTTTTAAACAACCTAGAAATATGTTAGCACTCACTGTGCGGGCGCCCAGAGTCGTCGCTTCCCAGTTTCCAGTCAGAGTAAACGATCTCTCCATTCTGGCAGTGAAAACATGACAGGTTATATAAGATTCATCACAGAATAAACCTACACATACCTGACAGTTTCTTAACCATTCAAAGCCAATGTTCTGTCATGATCTTAGCTTCAAGAAAAAACTTCAGCAATTTTACAAAACATTGTAGCGTAAACTGAAGGGAGTTTAGGAAACAAAAGATTTGTAGAAAAAAAAAAACCTGAAAAAATTGCTGTTGTGGATTTGGTTTTTGAAGTTTTGACATTTTGAAGTTTTACCTCTGTCCCAACAAAAAACTTGGTATTGATGTTCTCCATCTCCGTCAGTTTTTCAGATGCAGGCATCTTGAGTTGGCTGTAGTCAGGAAGGACCTCTGTCCCCTTAATTTCTTTATCTTTTTCTGAGTGGGAAAACAAGGTTAAAGTGTGAATCACTATTCTACCAACTAAGAGAGATGGCCTAGCTCCTTAGAAAAACACAGAAAGAAGAGGAACAGTTTGAGTCAGTGGTTTATGCTTAATGTAAGGAAATAAAGATCGGATTGATGCCATCTGCATTGTACTCTCACCATTAACCACATGATGGGAGGACAAAAGGGGAAGATAAGGAGAAGTGTATCTGGTGAGTGGGGTGGGAAAAGAATAAGAGGAATGAGGAAAAAAGCTGGGAAAGAAGGTTCTCTAAAGAAAAAGGGACTAGCAAATGCTTTTTTATTTTAAACCACTATCTGGCCAAAGAATTGAGATTTTTGATGACCTTACTGGTCAGAAACGTCAGAATCGTTCAAGCCAGAAAATCAGCTTCTTTTGCTCAGCAGCTGATTTCTTGGTGCATTTCTGTTGCACATTTTCTGAATTCATTTCTCCATTTAAAAATGTGCGACGAAAACAGTAAGACTATGTTGCAGAAATTGATTCAGTGCTGCCCAAGGACATGGCTGTTTAATTGTTACACAGTGACCGTGAAGCCTGCTAACGGTAACGTAGCGTGTAAAATCATGCAAAGTATATCTGTTGTGCTACAAATGACTGTTAAATGGCTCCACTTTTAGAAATAGCAGTGGTAGCAAAATGACGAACACTGGAGTCAACACAAAGACTTACTTTGTCAGTGAGATATGCAAACTCCTTAAGCTGAACCAAAATATTCATCATATTCATTAAAATTTTAATTGGTGAGTGCTTGGGTTAAGTGGAAAAAAGATGACCTTGCCGCAAATTAACTCCCCAACCAGCCAGCTACCAAAGTGGTGTTTATGGAGCCGGACCTTCGGCCAGACAAAGACAGGTCTCTTCTTGACCAACATGGACACATTGAACCTTCCTCAAGCTTTCTGAGCAAGATATTACAAAGAGCTGACAGTGAGCAAGGCCAGTGCTTTGCTACCAGAAATGAGTTTATTTTGGAAAAAAGACTCTTATTAGAGTGGTGGGAAACTCAAGGAAGACAGCCTCACCGTGCTCATCAATGAAATCAGCTTTTCAAACAAAAACTAAACAAAATCTTTGTTAAAGGGAAAGTATTAAGTATTTTCCAGGCACATAGTGTCATTTTGTAGCACAATCAAGTAATTATGTTTGGCTGTTATAAAATTCTATATATATCAAATATGACCTAAACGAACTTTCAGCCTGGAAATTGGGTCTCTGTCTCTTTAAAAACTCCTGCTTTTTCCTTCAGGAAGTCGTCACAACATGGCCCCTCTGTTAATCCTTAAACCAGCGTTACTCTGAGAAGTAGCTCGTATAATGAGCTCAGCGGATATACAGCAGGTAAACAGCAGGTGTTTGCTAATTACTGATGGCTAGTCTGAAGGAGCTAAGTGAGAAAGTTGCAGGGGAGGGATGCTCTATAATGCTGGAGCCTAGACGTTTGAAAACTGTATTATCGTGGAGGAGCCGCACCTCGAAGGCATCGCTAAGTCCAGCCAGGAATTTTGAATAACTAAATGGTTGCCATAGGAGATTTAAGGATTTCTCAAAAATGCATGAAAAAATCAAAGCAACACTCCAGTTATGTTTTTGATGAGGGAAAAACATTATAACATATCATAAAGGTCAAAAAAGTCAATTTTACACAATACTGCCCCTTCAAATAAATGTCAAATTTGTAACATTTCTAAATTTCTATTGCAAAAGTATTAAAATTAATAAAAAAATGAAATATCTCTCCTTTGGCCCTACCTGTAGGAGCAATGAAATTTTCAAAGCTGAACTTCATAGGAACATATTCTCCTTTGGTTTCAATCTTTGACAGTGAAATCTGAAAAATGACACAAGATAAAAGATCCTTGATTCTGCATCATTCTATTACCTTTCATATTTCAATTCCTTATGGAATAGAATGTATATTAAAATTAGCTTAGGTTCTACACATCACAAATTCCCAAAGCTAAGTTACTCTGAACATCGGTTTCCATGTCCTGTCAAGGTGTTTGAAAGTTTCAGGAACGCTACAGGTCGTCATCGGGGTCTTCTGGTCGACAGTTGGCGTGCTCTCCGTAGGTGTGTTCGTAAACACAGCTGGAAGTCTCACATCCCAAAAACGAAGAGTGCTACGGAGCAAGATGAGGCAAAATGGTCAAACCTGGAAACGGACGAAAACTTAAAATCTGAAGTTCAAATTCAAACACACACACTGAGCTGGTGCCTTGAGTTCATTTACATCTATTTTTCAAACATTTTGTGTTTTTCAAAAGATGGACAATGTTTTATTCCTCAGGCCTACCAGTCAGGGGAGCAGGTGATAATCTGAACCGAGACATTCTGCTTGTTCTCCACTGGTAAGCCCAACAAAGTAACCTTATCAGGGAAAAAGTTACAAAATCAATGCCAAAATGTAAGCTTTGTACAAACTAAATAAAATGCAAATCATAATTATCAGAATTTCACTTGTAAAAAAACTTAGAAAAATCATGCATTCTTTTCTCCTATTTCACAATTATGCTTTCTGTTTGTCTAAAATACTAATTAATCAAAAAGGAAACAGATGTGTTTGACAATGTGAAAAAGTTACTATTTTGTACGGCAAAGTAGGATGTTAATCTTTCCCCTGAAGAAACTTTGATGCTTACATTTTTCATCCAACTTGATGAATACAGGACGTGAAAATGATTTATGACGATCCTCTATAGAGGCGAGGAGTAGGCGCCAACAGGAAAAAAGAAACTGCAAGGCGCATGCCAACACTTTAATAAACTTTCTTTTTTGTCATCTTGGTAGTAAGCGGTATATTCCAGAATTGACTATGAGGAACAGTCTTTATCTTCTCCATAAATCTTTAAATGCACTTACATAAACAATGACTCTTTAGAGTTTACATTTGGTCTATTATTTACATGAAATATAATGCTATATTCACGCAAAAAGAACACCCTCTTCATCAAGAGGACATTTTCTACTTACTAACCTTACTCTAGTTTAGAACATGTCTTTATTTCAAAGTTGCCTCTAATTCTTCCACGTTTAACTTTTCTGTACCTCGAATGTTGGCGGCAGCCACTGCACATCAGTAACTGGGGCTTTGTGGCTGCTCTCTAAGGCTGACACCGCACAGAATCGCACAACAGGAATATTCTCTTTGCTGTCGTTGAGGTCCTGGAGAGACAGCAAACACAAAAAGACACTGTACAGTAAAATCTGACAAATCAATCAAATCAGGCAGATTGTATTCAGCACAAAAGCCACTCAAAATGGTTCAGCGGGATATCAAAAGTCCAAAGAATTCAAATTTAATCCAAATACTTGATGAATGTTGTTGTTTTTTTGTTTTTTCTCTGCTATGATACCAATATGTGTGCAAGGAAAAACAAACATTCCACATGCAGCCTTCATAATAAAGAAACAAGTTAAACCAAAGTGATTTATCTGGAAGGTCGTTAACAGATATATGTACATGTTCCATAGATCCCAACATCCAAATTAAGTCCTTTAAACCAGCACAACTGCTGTTGTTTACTCTGCAAACAGCAGAGAGAAAAGTGATCTGATTTACCAGAACGTTATCTTGCATAAGGGGACAAACCACGGTGATAGACGGGGAGTTGTGTAACAGCTGGCACTATTCTGTGTTGACTCAAGAGAATTAAGAGCAAACAAAGATAGAGAAAGGGAGAAGGATGATAGGGGAGGAGTAAAGGAGAATAAAGCAGAGAAGAGAGGGATGGAGACAGCTGTTCCACTGTAGAGACCATAAAACACACAAAGTAAATGTGGGGACCTAGTATATGTGTCTGTTTAAATACAGCAGCATCAGTGCAGTTAGCCAAAACTGACTAAGTCGGACACAATTCCAGCTACGGTGAAAAGTTTGTGGATGCTTAAAGGCAAAGTCTGCTCCAAGCCATGCAATTGAAAAGCACTGCTATCAATTACTAAGAAAATGTATGTAAATGGATTAAGCTTTAGAAAAGTGGAAATAAAAAAAGTTGAAAGTTTTATGTCAATATTCTGTCCATGTATATCTGTACTTACAAACTTGTCCGTATTTATTGATTCCTTTCTACTGCTGGGCTGTGTTGCCTGTATGTAGGTGACATGAGCAGAGATGTCCCACAACAAAATCTGAAACATGAGTTAACGAACAAAATCAGACAGTAAAGGGCAACACCTGAGCATGAAACATAACACTTAAATGAAAGTAGTATTTTATAGTGGGCTAAAGAGCAGACCTGTGTGAAGAAAGAAATAATTTTGAACTTTTCAGAGTATAAGAGACAGGAAAGGTGGTACAGTGAAAAAAATTCACCTGGCCATTTAAACAGCCCCCAACAATAATATTTGGATTGGAGGGGGAGAACTGGAATGCAAGAATGTCGTCTGGGCATTCAAGGAGAAACTGTAAAAAAAAAAATAAAAAGAGAAAAACACAAAAAAAATGTACTACATACAAAACATAAACACTGCATTTCACAGAAACCTATGTACAGCACATTGCGAAAGTATTCATTTACTTTGAATTTCTCCACATTCTGTCACATTACAGTTTAAAAGGTCAATGTACTTCATTATATTCCCATGGTAACGATGTAGGAGCTGCGGAGAGCCAAAGCTCAGATGAGAGAATGTGTTAACAGGAATCCACAAGTATGGCATTTATGGAAGAGGAGCCTGAAAATAGCCAGACAACAGAAGTCCTGTACGCAATTTGCCACGTTCAAAGTACGGAACGTAGCAAACCTTCTGGTTGTCTGGTCAGATGAGATAAAAATGATATTTTTTGGAATATTTTTCTTCATCAGGGACAGGGAATGTGGTCAGAATCTACAGGAGGATTGATGAAGATAAACACGGGGCAATCCTGGAAGAAAATCTGCAGAGAGGTTGCAAAAGTCTTAAGACTTACCACCAGAGCTACAACTGAACAGCTTAAATAATAGCCAATCCATGTATTAGAATGGCTTAGTCAAAGTCCAGACCAGAATCTAATTGGGAACCTGTGGCAAGGTTGGAAAATAAATCATTCAGTCTTTTTGAGCTTGAGCAGTTTTCTAGAGAAGAATATGCAACGGTTTTTAAGCTCCTGATGTAAAAAGCTGCAAGAACGATAAAGGAGTATGAATACTTTTGCGAGGCAGATTCAGATATCGTATGAGTTTTTATTCACTGCAGTCTTCCATCTTGTCTGTTAATGCAAGGTTCATCTTACAATACAACAATCCATTAGCATCAACTGCATTTCATCAGATATGCGTATAAAGTTCCACACACCCCCACTTTAGCCAATGAAGCAGTGGGTGACTCAAGCTCCAGAGAAGATTTACATCACACAGAAGTGGTATTACATTACTTTAGCTGCTCAGATTTATTGACCGGGAGCCTATGGTCAAATCAATAGGTGCTCTCAAATTTTCCTACAGCAAACAATAACCCTGAATGACAAAGTGCAATTCATTCCTGCTGTTTCTCCTAAAAGCTTTTCTCCAAGAGATGTGCAAGAGATTTCTTTACTTGTGTGTTGGAGGGTTTTCTTGTTTGCTTGTCACACCTGGGGATTAGAGGGGTTGGAGAAGCTGTAGAAGACAATGAGAGGAGGACTGGGGACTGTCTCTGCAAGCGCCTCGTGTTTTTTTGTCAAGGCCACAGCAATTACACCTGCAGCATACACACACACACAAACACAAATAATTATGTTTTCAACCATCAACATAATTAAAGCTCATCTTTGCATTACTTTTCTGTTCTTGATGGGAAAACAAAAGCTTAATTGCTTTAAAATGTTGCACTTTACCATGTATTGTAGGGTGCCAGTTGAGGCAACTAATTGTTTTGTTTTTAGCGAACTTCTGATTTGTGAAGACCTGATGGAGCACCAGAGTATCAGACACCTGCCCTGACCAGTCACAAGCTTCAAGCCCCGTCGCCAGAGCCTTCCAGTCATCCAGAAACACGTTTATGATCTCTTCCTGCTGCAGGGCAAACAACATCCTAAAAACAAAAAGCAAGACAACTGACCTTGCTAATAGGCTTTCTTATGCAATGTCACTGTATTGGGTGGGAGTTTTATATTTTCTCAAACTTAGTTGGTTGAGTCTGATTGGATGGGAAAACAACCAATCAAAACCATTTATTTTTACCTGGGAATCTCTGCGTTACAAAAATCCACCAGGTTCCGTTTTTTAAGAATCATTTCCTTTTCCTCAGTGCTGAACTCTCTTGGTTCATACTGTGTGAAGGTGTCCTTTGGAACCATCCTGCAAAGCAAAACAATGTTGATAAGAAATATATACGTTGTTGTTCCAAGTAGACTTCCTTCAATTTGTTTCCGACTCAAAGGCCAAAACCTTTCAGTCTTTTTGTGCTGATTAAATCTGTTTTAACCACAAAGGTTCATCACATTATACCTCATTGTCTGGCAACTGTTGGTCTGTAGCGTGGGAACAGCCTGCACTCCGCAATCAGTCAGCAGTTTCTTGATCTTGAATTTACTGTCTTCATAAGAAGCACACTCCAAGTGGCTATCCTTTGACTCTGCGAAGTCGCTGTCTGAAAAACAGACCTTCGAGTGAACTGCCCGGTCCACTCTTAATTTGAGCCTCAGCTGATGAGGACAAGAAGACAAAATCAATAGAACAACAGCAGCAAATGTATTTTATTGAACTTTACTCTGCATATGTGTTTTTTATTATTGTGGTATGCCTTTTCTCTCGTCTCCTTGATAGGTTCTTCTATTTCCTTCTCGCTACCAAGAGAAATCCAGAATTTTGGTCTTTTTTCAGACTCAAGCAGTTCTTCAGGCTCTGGGGTCTGGATGACAGAGACAGAATAAGATTGGGTTATGGAGTTGAAAATAAATGTTTTATGAAATCCATTAACTCTTACAGTAGTAGTAGATTTTGAGTGACAAAGTTTTGGAAAATAAAGTTGAAGCTCTTAAGTTTTACGCTAAATTTCATAATGCAACAAAAATATATCGTATATGAAATATTTTTGATATAGAATTGCAAACATAGAAGTTTTTGAACGTGTTTTGTGAAAGTAATGAACATAAAAAAACCAAAAAACTGCATCCTCACTTTTAGTATTCGTTCCTTGCTTTCTGGTGTCAGAACCAAGTAGAAGCACTGGCCGTAAGTGAGGTTTGAATCAAAAACCAACAATATCTCTTCCTCTGGGTATTCCTGTTCAGAACAATGACACCAAGTTCACACTAAGACATGCAAAGACATCCATGAAATGCAGGAATTAGATTCTAAACATGAAAACGATAATCACGCCTGATGAGACTGCACCAGCCCCGGAGGAGGCGCTAACATCTAATAAGTGAAATGTGCTAAAAGGGATTCTGGCAAAATATCCTTGTTTTATGATCCAGGTATTTTCATAGCAGCGCAGTTTGTTTGTTTATTTGTCTGGATGAATCTTACAAGCACTGTTTGTTTCACTGGGCTGAAATCAGAAATTGCAGCTCTTCTCTTCATGTCGTCTATGATGTCGTCTTTCTTGAGCAGTTTGAAAGGTTGCTTCTCTGTGACGTCTTCGTCAATACGGCAGTCGAAGAGCTCCTGGGTGGCAGACGTCAGGACCAGGGGGAAGATATCGTCAGGGTGACCTGGAGGAGAAAATTCAGACTCATTTTTTAAATCTTATTCTCTTGAAAGTTTGTTGTTGTTCACAAACCTGTAATAATACAATTGAAAACAATCCAAGTGAGAGGAATGAAACTAAATTGATGCACAAAAGGAATATGAAGATTTTCTTTCATCTTGAAGCGTATAAACTGAGCATATCTAAAATTCAGATACATTTTCACAAATATTTATATTTCAAAAATGTAATTTCTGTGCCTTATTTTGTGTATTGTGAACTTGATATTGAAAACACACACTTATATGACCTCTTGGTTCAGATTACATGAAATGGGTTAAATTGGAATTACAACGTAGAGGGCTTGAGTTTTCTTTTTCTTGAGGATTTATCAAACGTTGTGTTCTGTGGAAACAACGTACAGAATGGTGTGAGCCTAGCCTACACACTTTTCCAAAATGAGCCATTGTCTGGAGAAAGTGAGAACGATTCCCTGACCTGCTTATTCCATAAGAGTGCTAAACAAAACCCAAATGAATGAGCTCTGTTTCTTCGTTTTCACAGGTTTCACGTGGTGAGGAAGTCTTTCCTCCATAGATATCAAAATCACCCACATACAAGTTAGTCCTAAAAACACAAGGGCTCTGTTTTTATTTATTAAGTGGTGATGATGGTCAACTTTGAAATTTTATACAAACAAGATTCAGCTCCAAAACGCTGAACGCCCGCACTGAAGAAGAACAAACTTTGGCTGAGTGACACTGTGAATGATTGCTCACCTACTGACTTTTTCGCAGCATGTTAGTTCAAGTGTCTTATGGATCCTTACTAAGTCACAGCAACATGACAGATAAGTCAGAAATTATAAATAAGAAGTGGCTGAAAATGACTATAAAATATGGAGATTAAAAGCAAATAAAGCATTTGTTCTCATCGTGTAAAATACACAAAGGAACAATTTTCTCTCATGTTTCATATCAAATACACAATTTCCCAACCTCAATTTCCCTACGGGATTAATAAAGTTTAATTGAATTGAATTGAATTGCACCTGCCCCTCCTCAAACATCATAGGCTAGCAAGCAACCATTGTAATTAGCTGACTTATCCAGCTATTACTGCTAAACACTGTTACCTTATATTAAAATACTGCTGAATAACTACTGGAAGACTTTTTTAGCTGTTGTGATTGCTTTCGTTTTACACTTTAGATGTCTTTGTGTACTCCTCCATATCTCAGCTGTGTCTCAGTCAAGGGAACAAAAAGTAAACAGGACTCTGCATAATAACAGTTTTCCTCCTCCTTGCGGTCTCTCCCTTCAAAGTCTTTCCACAAGGTTGCTGAGAGGACGGGGGAATGCTTAAGTAAAGTTAGAGTAACCACTTCCCAGCTGGGCGTGTCAGCCTCTTCCACTCACACCACTTAGGCTTCATGCCAAATCATTGTAGTGGAAACTCACACCCCTCATTTCAGAAAGATATGTGACAGCCTTGGTATTTGTCTTCACAGAGAATATTTGTTTAGGAGAAAAAAAAAAAAAAAGAGTATGATGTACAATGTTCCCTATACCCCGAGAGTACAATTAAATTGCATTTGTTGTCTGCTGCTGAAAATTATTCTAAATTAGGCCTTTCTTCTCTTGCTTAATTCACCGAAGGCTTGCCAGCACACAATGTTCTCTGTATCTACATCAATCTCTATGTTTCTCAGGAATTAGAACCTGAGTCTAAGCATTTCTATTGGGTTTAAGTGACCTAGAGTGTGTTGAAAATGTTTTCTTATTAATGATATTTTCTTAAACTTTGTCACATTACAACCGTTAACTGTATTATTGGGATTTTATGGGACACAACTTGAAAATCATAGTTCATAATTGTGAAAATGGTAGGAACAGAGCGCACAGTTTTCAACAAATTTTAAACTGTGGCTTCTTTCTATATTTATTGCCCAGCCCTTGTTTAATTGGTTAATTGTGGTTAATTGTTTTGTTTTTTTTTCCAGGATTTTTCCATCCATCCTTCCAATCGACTTTAACCTTCTTCTCTGTTGCGGCTGAGAAAAAGGATGATAATAGCAGCAGATAAAGTTCAAGGGCTTTGGTTGCTTTTACAAGGGACATTGGTTGGAGTAAACAAAACATAATTGTGCAAGAAGGCCTATATTATAGCTGATTAGAAGATCTTTTTTTAATTTCACAACTAAAATTAAGCGCATGTAAGATTAACTACTGACTTGACTCTGGTTTAGGTTAAGTGGAATGGTAAAGTTAAGACTTGGCTAAGTCCCTGAGGAATGTGTGAAAGTCTTAAAAAGCAAATCAATATAGATCTGTTTCTGAGAAAGAAATGGATTTTGGTAAAAACTGATTTTAAGAAAAAAACAGAAATGGACAAAACAAAATATAACATATAATAATGAAAACAGTTGATGATCCATTTGGGTAATTAAAAAGCCTGATTTCAAGGATGAATGCAAGACTAAACTAAGAGAGAGCATGTCCAGAGGCAATGCAATAGTACACACATGACATTGTAGATTCTGTGAGTCCTCAAAGGCACATCAAATTATCTTAAATGAACTGGCAAAATGAAAGAAAATAACCTCTCAAGAGTGTTCTGTATGAATTTTAAAGAAAAGCCACACTACTAGATGTGTCAAGAGACCAATTGTTTTATGACAATAAAAGACAACAAATGTTTTGAGTTTAATATGAAGTGTGTTTTTCAAACTTCAATACAGAAGTAATAAAATTGCATCTGTTTTTTTATTTTGTTTCTTTTGCTGCAAAATTGTCAAGCGTACCAAAGTTCTCTTACCTGAACTTGTACCTGTGGAAGACTGACTGGCTTTGCCTAAAATGGAAATAATTCCTTCCATTAGAGATTTTAAAAGAGTAAATATACATATAGTCATATTAAAAAAAAAAAATACATAATGTCTTCTGATTTTGTGCCTTATAACAACATGAATAATAGCAATCTTTAAGCAGGTATTCAATATCATCATTATCTAATAAAACCCTCACCTTTACCTTTACCTTTCCCTTTTCCTTTACTTGGTGATCTTTTCTTTGCCTTAGGAGCCATCTTTCTTCTTTGGATCAACAGGTTCACTGACGATAAAGTGACATCTATCCAAAAGAGGCAGAGATTCAATCACTGTCTATTTGTGACTGGAACTTGACTTCAGTCAGTGGGATTATGAACAAAATCAGTGTATATGCTGACATCTTGTGGAGAATACATGAATTGCAATGAATTTAAGTTTCTCAGGGTCAATTACATCAATGTAGGAATAAAGCACATTAAGGTTCCTTTTGGCCTTGAATAATAAACAGTCAATAAATTAATACATGTTATTTCTAAGAAATAATACTTAAACAAGGAGTCAGAGGCGGTCCTTGGAAAGTTAGGTATTAAAATGCAGGTTTGTAGCCTACAACCAGGATAAAGACTTTATGAAGCGATTTATAAAATACTCATTTTTCTTTCAGGATTCTGTGTTTTGTATAAAAGTCTGCTCAGGTGTTTAAAATGAACACCAATGAGTTACTTTGATGTTACTTTTAATAACTACGGAATTATAACTGCTTTTTGCCAACAAACATTTGCAACCAAACAAAAGCACATGTAGTTTGAGACAAAGTATTAAATTGTTCTGCTCACCAGGATAATTTACCTCAGGTTTTAGAGACTCACCGTCCCGTTTATTTTGCCCCAAAAAACTGACTAGCGTCTCCTACCTCGAATAAATTATCTTCAGCTGCTGATACTACGGTAATAAAGAAAAAAATAGATAGATTAAGACCAAATTATACACAAATAAATAACTCTTACCGGTAGTTTAAGCCATATGTTGAACTCCTGTATCACTAAAAGTAACTGCTCGTCAGTTGTGGACTGTTTGGTTGCCAAGGGTTACAAAAGAGGGCGGAGAAACTCATTGACAGAGTGCTGTACAAGCCAATCAAGTCCCAGCTTTACAGTGACGTCAAAACAATGTTATAAATTTACCTGGGCAAGCTTGAATATATAGTCTCGGAAGATCAGTCCTCTGTAATATGGACGCATTCATGACTCCAACACCAAACCAGTAAGATCTATTGTTTTTATTGAATCGAAGTTGAATCAAAGTTCGTGTAAACTGCGGTGGGTGCTTCAGAAAGTGGCTGAAGTGGAGAACATTGGTAAGTAAAAGATTTATTGCTTATGTTTGGGAATATTACACTTATCCTTTTTTTTTTTTTCTTGGACGCTTATTTCTAAACGAGTCAACAGTGTATTAGCGGTAAACCAGATCTCTGACTGGAAACTGTAATGAATTATTCATGGTCAGTTCAGATGCACCTGATCTCACGTCTTCTACACTATGTCATTTGACAAACAGTCCCTCGTTCATTGCTTATGGGAGAATCAGAGATACTTAGAACAACGGGTTGGTAATACGCCAAGTTTTGTAAATAAATTCTTTACTCTTCTCGTAAGAAGCGAACGTCTTTATTTCCTGGTTAAAGCGCCTCGAGAAAGTATTCATATCCTTTGCTTTAACCTCTTCACATTTTGTTCCACCACAACAGCAAGCTTCAGTGTACTTCACTATGATTTCATACATTTAGGAGGTGAAAGAAAAATGGTTAAAATTAGAAAAAGTAGGCATGCATTCATTTTCGTCTATATTTAACTTGATATGCCTAAACAAATTATTCATTCAGAAGTAACATTATTAGTGTTTGCAAATTTTGTGGATTTAAGGCTTGAAATAAGTCTCGTTTTGATTTGGATCAGGAAGATAAACCTTCACCCCAGATTCAAGTATTTTTTCATTAACTGTGACCTGCTCACATACCCTGCATGATACTGCCACTATCATGTTTTCCTGTTACAAACAGCGAAAGTGGCTTCTTTTGGATTTATTTGAGCAAGGACGTTGTTGATGTCACTCATCCACAAGTAAAACTCTTTACAGTTTATCTCACTTCAGCTTTGGATCTCTGCAGCTCACCCAGAGTAACCAAGCAACCTCTACACTGCTTCTCTGAATAATTCTGTTCCCGCCTGGCCGCTCAGTTTAGGTGAAGGTTTGACAGGTTTGCAGTTTGATCCTCTTTCTATTTTCCGATGATGGATTGAACAGTGCTGTTTGTTCACTAACATTCTCCAACAGACCTTTACACTGAGAAGACTAAAAACTAATTACACTTTACAGTATCTTCAATTTCACAATCAAAATAAACTACTTTGTGTTGGTCTTTCATTTGAAATTCTAATGGATAAGCTTGATATAATGTGAAAAGATTCAATGAATACAAAAATGTTTTTAAAGCTCTTTATAGACATTTCATAGCCAATAGCAGACAAAAAGGTAATAATAAACGAGTATTAAAGGATGGATGGATGGATACAAGTTTTTATTGCAATTCGGGCTACACAATGATATAACAATGAAATTACTGATGCATATGGTAGTAATGATATTGATTGTTATTAACCCATATTTTCATCACTCTATTTTTATTTTTCCTCATCACTAAAATGTAACTTACTTGTGGGCAGGAAATCCATTAAAACTTCAACTACCTGGACAAATATGTCTATATATTGGCATGGAGAGTTTCAAGAAAGTTAACCTCAAATATTCCGATGTACCATAATTCATCCAAGGAGTTGTTTGGGAGTGCAATATTTAACTTATAAAACTTTTGATGACGATTCTGATTTAGTATATTGTGCAGCTCTAAAACGCACGTTCTGTTTTCTGTTTCACTTTGTTTATTACCTGAGCTGACATTTAGCTTCACATTTTTATTATAGTCTGCTCTACATATGCTTATTGCATCTTGCTTATTTGATCACCGTTCTTAGGCGCTGCAGTTTACTGCCTTTCCTGGGGAAAAAACCTGAATAAATTCAGACATGGAAGAGTCCAGTGAGACTTATGATGTCCATGAGACGAACTGTCCCATTTCGTGGGAAGCCCACCAGTGTCAGAGAGTGGAGGAGAGAACTGATTGCCTCCGAAGGAAGATCAAGTACTACTTCATGAATCCGTGTGAGAAATACCACGCGCGGGGACGGAAACCTTGGAAACTCATGCTGCAGATTGTCAAAATTGCTATAATCACCATGCAGGTTTGTAGCTCTCTCAGATGCAATCAGAAGAATGACACTTCATCTGAAGTGATTTTTGATCATTGCAGCTGGTCTTATTTGGCCTGAGCAATCAGATGGTCGTTACTTTCAAGGAAGAAAATCTGCTGACCTTCAAGCACCTTTTCCTCAAAGATTACGTTGACGGAGGTATGGAAACCTACGCCATTTACAGACAAGCTGATGTTTATGATCACATCGACTACATTATTACTCAGGTGAGAGATATTACTTGAATGACAATTCATGTGACATTACCTGTATTTTTGCTTTTGTGCTGTTGTCAATTATAGATGGACTTTTACCACTCTAGAGCCTTATATAACATGAAAGCCTGCAGATTGTATGTCACCACGGGACTGGACTTTGTTCGCTTCCCTTCAGTTTTTCATTGATCATGATTGTGCTGTTCTGTCAAATAACTTGGTTTAACTTGTAAGATACTGAGTTTCTTCTCCACCGTACTTTGTTATCCTCCCAACCGTTGTCACACTATTATGAATGGTTTACAACTGCCCATTTACAGTACGGACTTCTGCACAACAACACTGTTGGGAATCATGAATATGAGAAAAATGGCTCTTCCTACAACCCGCTGCTTCTCTGTCAGGACTTCTACAGGAATGGCAGCATCTACCCTGGAAGTGAAACCTTTGAAATTGATGCTCACGTGGATTCGGGTAAACGTTGTTATTGTTGTAACTCATGATTATAAATTGGCTGCAAACGATGATGTGCAGTAGTCTTCGTGACTGGTGAAGGACTGACTCCTGTGGTTGGATGTGAAGCTTATATTTCAATTTTGACCTCACACTTTTACTATGTACTTAAACAGGCAAACCTAAAATTCAGTTGTGGCGTTTTTTAGCAATATAACCCAAAACTAATAAGCTCAAGATTATGAAAATGTGTATTAAATCACAAACTTACCTTGAAAATAAATTAAATAAAGTTAACTACAGCTAAAAGAAAGGCATTAAGCATTCATTGCAACCCTCAGTGAAGTAGAATAAGATTGAAAAGTTAATTTATTTCTGCCATCCAATTCACAAAGTGAAACTTGTAGCTTCATTGTAAAGAGTGTTTATTTCTGATACATGTGATGAGTATGGCTTACAGCTAAGGAAGAAAAATGGTTTCTCAGAAAATTAGATTATTGTATAAACCACAGAGTCATAGTGAAGACTGCTGACTTCACTGGACAGTTTTATGGACATCGTCAGGAAAAACAGAGAGCTACAAAAAGCCATTGCTAAAGAAGCTGACTGTTCAGTGTTCTAAATCGTAGCTTTAAAGATAAGTGGAAGGAAAAAGCAAGAAGAATAACCACAGCGCTGCGAGAATTGTATAGAAAAGCACTTTCTAGAGATTAGCGCCTCTGGCGGATATCAGTGCATTAAAGCCACCACACTTTAACACATTGAGGAAGTTTTAGATGCATTCTGACAAGCTTTATGAAAATATTGCTTTCATTTTCAGGCAGAACACTTGACACTTTGTCACACTGTCAAAAATACCAATGGCCACTTTACTGACCATGTAAAAGGAGCCCAGGTATTGATTGCATATGCTATAGAGTATTGATAAAAGGTAAAAGACACTTTATTAAAATATACTAATTAAAAATATATCTCCTCTTAAGATTTTATATTTATACTTAACTTTATGTGAGATGGAAGTCAAATTTCTTGCTTATGTACACAAACTAGACTAATAAAGTTGATTCAGATTTCTGATTAAAAAAAACCCACAAACTTTTCATATTTAAAAACAGAATTTGTTTTTTTTTTTCAACTGAACCGTAATCATCAAAAGTAAGAGAAATAAATGCTTGAAATATGTCACTCCCTGTGTTATATATATAGACAGTGGAAATGATTTGGCCTTTTAGTGATGATGCATCTCCTTTCCGAAACAAAACAACATTATGGTTTTCCTTCCATGCAAAATATCAAAGCATTTCTCCATGACTCATCTTAAACGAGACGCTGCTCTGCAGAGACATTGTTTCTACTAACAACTAATCCAAACACAAAACGGTGGAGGTTTTGCATAACTTTTTGTGGTTTCTGGAAACGCAGACAGTTCCTGCTTCACAGCCTTGCGTTGTCAGAAGCTTTTTGTTTCGCAGGCCAGAAGAAAGTGCACTTCCCAAAAGAGGAATAAATACTTGGCTAGTCATTTCAGAGAAGCTCTATTTAATATCAAAAGCATTTAATAAGTAGCCTTGCCTTTCTTGAGAATGTCAGTTCTGGTTATGCACAGTAAGCAGCCTTATTTGGTCGCAGGAGTAACTTGTAATACAAGTTTCTCTCACTAAACTATATTAACTAAGCTGATCCAAAAATCCTAAACATCAGACATCAAACATCTTAGAACATAAAACTGAGGAATTACCCTGAGGAATGAGTAACAGGAGCTTTTTTTATTAAACATTGAAAGAAGTTCTGAAAAAGAGCTCATGGGAGGATTTTATTTCAAAAGAATTCATCTAATTTGTCTTCAACAGTCTGAGTGGTTGCTTTGTAAATCTGGACATGAAACTGTTAAACAGAAAGCTTATCAACTGGAACCACATGAGATTGAGGAAGCAAACAAGAAAAGAATCCAGTATAACCTGGTCTGCTTAAGGATTAAAGCTACACCCAGGTCAAGACTGCTTGGCAGAGAGAAAGAAAAGCTAAAATGTTGGATGCATCCTAGTAGAATTGTTCTACAATGTAGAGAATCGCATTAATAAAGAACCCAGATGGAAAATCACGTGTTTGTTCTCCCTCTGTAACAGAATGCCTTAAAATCTATCCAGTCATTCCTGCATCGTTACGTGACATGCCTCAACATTTTGAACTGCATTTTAAAAGGTTGGTGATAAATGTTTGTGTCTCTTAAGTAAATAAAACATCCTTTAGTTCCCTTGTAATATGTATTTTTTTTGTTCAAAGTTCATCTTGTTCTCTCTCCCAGGCTGCTCCTTGTGAAGATCACATTTGCTGTCAAGGCCATTAATATGCAAACTGTGAGATATCGAGAGCTGCCTGACTGCTACGACTTCACTGTCATTGTATGTTGTTTTTTTTTTTTTTTAAACAACAGAAATAGTTGGCATTGGAAATACTACAAAAATTACTTAACTATATCTGTAATAATACCAAGAAAGAATTTAATGACATTGTTTCCTTCCTGGATTTAATAAAAAAAATTGTGATTTTAGAAAAAGTGATATTTCCTCTGACTGAGAATTATCTGTTGACAGATTACTTTTAACAATCAAGCTCACAGTGGCAGAATGAAAGTCGACCTGGAAATGGATGTGGAAATCAACGAATGCAAAGACTGGAAAGTCATTGGAGCCTGTAAGTTCACCAAGCTGAGCGCACACTAGTCTGTGGGTATACTTTAACCTGAGACTAAGAGGCTTTTTATTTTCATTTCATTCTTTTAGCTGCAAGAAAGATATACGTGACTGTGATGTTCGACTGCCTCATTGTCATAACCTGCATCACCTCCTTTGTGCTCTGCACACGCTCAGTGGTCAAAGGGATTCTGCTGATGTTTGTGAGTGAAATACATTTTTCTCAATAAATTTAAATGCATGTCGACGTTTACTTTGCTTTGTGAAAGTTTACTCAAAATACTAAAGTAAAACTGCTGAGAGATCACTGCTGGTGGTTTTATTGACTTGGGATTTATGGTTCTGGTTCTGTCAGCATAAACAGGAATGTGACTTCGCATTCATACTTGTTTAACTTAAAACTTCCAAAGGAATGAAAGATAATTTTAAGTCATGCATGAGCTGCCTGGTTCTAATGTAACCAGATGGGACTGATCTATTATTTCTTAGCTTCACAAACTTCTTTCATGTTTTAGTTTCAATGCATTTAAAAGAAGCCTGCCAATGAATGTTATTGCTGGTTTTCTCATAGAGCTTAGTTTAACAAACAAAAACCTCTTTTTTTTTTTTGTAAACAGGAGTACAGCCGTCATTGCAGAACACACTCTGGCAGAGACGTGCCGTGGTCGGACAAGCTGGAGTTTGTGAACGGCTGGTACATCCTGATCATTGTCAGCGACATGCTGACTATCATAGGCTCCATTCTCAAGATAGAGATCGAGTCTAAGGTAATGAAGACTTCTTTAGAAACTTCATGATTACCTGTTTCTGGATTATCATCAGACCAACCAGAACTTTGTTTTAATACTGAGGTAAGCCTAAGCTTAACTATTCCACTTTTCTTCCAGGTCTTCACAAGCTACGATGTGTGCAGCATCTTCCTCGGCACCGGCACCATGTTTGTTTGGATCGGAGTCATCCGTTACATGGGCTACTTCAAGAAGTATAACGTATGAATCTAAGTCTAATATATCCATTGTCTACATCTAACTTTAAAGAAGTATAATCAAACAACAATTAGAGTAAAATTGAACCAAAATTCTAGTCACTTCTATACTGATCACTTCTTAAAATGTTATTAAAAATAAAAATATTGTCATTAGAAAGCCTTGATTAATAGCTCATCAAGTGTATGGTTTAATTGTGAGGCTATTTTGCAGCAGCATTGTTGAACATTTACTTCTTTAAATTAATAATAAGGTCAAAAGACAGTACGTCTTTATTTTTCCTGTTTCGGCATTCCAGGTAGTGTCCGAAGAAGCCGGTTGCCTACATGTGGTGTCCTAATTACATCATTGACTTTATTAAATCAGGGTTGCCTCAGACATCAAAGTTACACACTGCATAATGAAATAACGGGTATTGGCATGACCTGTGGCCGTCTGGATTATGTGCATTTGTGTGTGAATTTGCGTGTGTGTGAGGAGTTGTCTGTTTCTACAGTAAGTGTGTTCAATAGATGTGTGTGCTAATTTGTCATCTGGAATTGAGAATTTATAATGCTGGCATTCAGCACCCAAGTCTGTGTTGACAGACAATTTTAGTTTATTACATTCCAACACTTTCAGAAGTGACCAATAAGGTTTACAGTCACTGTGTAATGAAACAGTTCAGTTCTCAAAGGAAAGATCTATTAATGAAATGCAGTGAAACACATTAATAATCTTGTGTCAATGTTTATATTTTCAGCACCATGAATAAAATGAGATGCAGACCAGTTGTATTTAAAGAGGTTACACTGGAGATTTTTATCCCAGGAAAAAGAAAATCTGCTATAGTTGGAAGTTCTGAATCTATTTAAAATCTTTTAGTTCTGATTGAAATGAGCTTTTCTTGATTCCCATTAACCTCCTCTAACACTTTTACTGGAGTGTGAAAGACTGCGCTGCTTCCGCCAGTGCATGTAAATACGTCTTCATGAAGAGAAATATTCAGACTATTTAAAATATAAGCAAAATAAAGCAGTCAGCAACATTTGTCATTCTTACATTAACATGTACTTGGCAAGATTTGCTGTAACTCCATTTTGAAAAAGAATACATTTAGAAAATTCAGTTATTTTAGGTTTAAAATAAATTTTTTTTTTTTTTGCCTACTTTTAGATTCTCATCGTGACGCTCCGGGCAGCTTTTCCAAATGTTATCCGTTTCATCTGTTGTGCTGGAATAATATACATAAGCTACTGTTTTTGTGGCTGGATCGTGATTGGCCCGTATCACGAAAAGGTAACGACACACCGTCGCGTATTTGGATTACTTTAAACAGAAATCTAATGTATTTGGCAGTTTTTCCATTCTGACCTGGAAAACTGTGACTGTTGTTCAGTTCCGGACCTTAAACACCGTGTCGGAGTGTTTGTTCTCATTGATCAACGGAGACGACATGTTCCCCACATTCAAAGAGATGAAGCAGAAGAGCAGCCTGGTGTGGATTTTCAGCAGAGTCTACCTCTATACCTTCGTGTCGCTCTTCATCTACATGATCCTCAGTCTTTTCATCACAATAATCACAGACACATACGACACAGTCAAGGTACAGGCAGCAATAAGCTCACCGTTTGCAGTGTTAATAATTAATGCCCTGTTAGTATCTTTAAACCATAACAGCCATTCTGACACTAAAGTGTTTTGGTTTCCTTCGTTTAGCAGCAGCAGGAGAACGGAGTCCCGATATCAGAGCTGCAGAAATTTCTCTCTGTGTGTAAAGATCTGCCAAATTCTGGAGTTTATAGACTTGAAAACAAGAGCTGCATCATTAACTGCTGCATCAACAGGTAAGATCACATATCTCCATCTGTTCTTTTAATATGGATTTTCATATTCAGTTTCATTCAGAAGTATCCAACCCCCCACAGATGATGTATATAATCTACTATTTATATATATGAAATTCCAGACATTTATAGACTCAAACCTCTAGTCATCTTATTCAATTTTGTACAAGTTAAAAAAGGGGCGTTATTGGACTGATGGCAAACTTTAAATATGAAACATGGACAAACCAGAAACTAAAAGAAAGTAACAAAAAAAAAAAAAAAGCTAAAGTACAGAGTGAAGGAGGAAACGGCTAAAGGACAGATGGAAGGAACAAAAGTGTAACAAATAATGGTGGGAAGAAATCCTCACTTGAACAAAAAAGGATGGATGGCCGGTCCGTTTAGAAAAAAGGACAACGTGTATAAAATATGAACTTTTTTACATGTTCAGCCAGACTCTGCAAACCTTTCAATACTCAGTCTGTACTTTTCCAGACTCTGTAGAAACATTGTTTTTCCTTCAACCACACAACTGTTTTTAAGGTAACATAATTAAGTCTTTGGGAAATCTAGAAAGATCCTTTATTTGATTCAGCTCTGATTGATTTGTAAAAGTGAGCTGGAATCATGATCAAGACAACAAAGCTTCCACAACAGATTATTTCCTCACACCAAATGGGCGGTGGGAATAAGACGAAGCATTTTTTAGTCCAGATTCCAAGAGTCTGTGGAGCTGAAAACCTGATTGAATGAATAAAAGCTCAACATTTTTATTAAACATTGGCCGTTTAGCCAGGAGAGCTATAAAGACCAACAGCATGATCTGATACAAGCTGCTATAAAATGTTCAGATTCCAGGGAAAATTTGGACAAGACTGAAAAGATTTGGGGGGAAAAATAAAGTAAAAATCACTATGAAGTGATGAAACCAAATCAGAACAGAAATTTTGGGCAACTAAATGAAATCACAGCAAGACAGGCTTTTGACCAGAAGAACACCAACCCAATGGACGAGCAGAGAGGTGGGTAAGTAATGATAAAGGGCTAGTTTTCCACAACACAACAAAGGGCAGATAATTTCCTAGATTTACAGAAATCATGACATGGATGTTTTGCCATCTTCTGTTAGCATAAAAAAACCCTCCTAAAATATGTTCCAAATTCTGTTACTCAACAAGACTTCATCATTATCTTTCCTCATCACAACGATGTCTTAAGGAATGGGAGCTGGATGTTTGATTGTAGATTTATATATTCACTGTAAAGATTGATATCATTTTTGACAAATATAAATAAGAGTCAACTTCCAGATAAAAGCACTTCTTTAAATCACTCATCAGAAACAACTCTTATGAAACATTAAGATCAGATTTTTTTTTTCCATTCCAGATGCAACAGTCGCCAAGAGAGGCTGACGTCAGAGGCATAGCAGTTTCTGAGTATTTTATACTTTAGGGCTTCCTGGAAGCAAATTAAAGAAACTTATAAGAAGACCTGCTATGACAACCAACTGGAGAAAGAAACTCTGATCTGGGGTCAAAATTATACCCAAACCTGAAAACATCTTGTAAATAGAAAATATAATGATATTGTAGATATAAAAAATGTAATGCTTGTACAGTAACTATGGAACTTTGGAGAAATCCCTTTGTTGTACACAAAAACGAATCAGTGGAGCTGAAATGTAAATCGAATAAGATTTTATTTCTCCGTTGTGAGGAGAAAGAATCAGTATAAAATCCATTTTTCCCATCATTACATTGATTAACCTGTAAGTTTGTTACAATACATAAAAGTCTTTTATTTTGTAGTAATACGACTCGTACAATCTTTGACAGTGAAACTGAAAATCATAAAGTGATGTGCTGTAAATGGCTCCACTGCCCAGCAGCGTCACAGCATTTTGGCCTCCCATTTTCCTCCAGTTTGAGCCACTGGACCGATCCCAGGGCAGCTGTCGCAAATCAAACTGGAAAATGTGCGAGGTGGGCCATGCTCCTTTCAAGAATGCTGTCAAAAACCGAAGGCTCACAAAATAGTCTGTCTGTAAATAAAAAATAGATTATATTTTGATTTAGTCTGTAGCATCTCAATGAAATGTTTTGGTGTAATCCTCCAGTGTGAGCAGGAATCACCAGGAAGTTCAGCTGATTAAAGCAGCCAGTCAGACTCAAAATGAAGGCCACCTTAAAAAAAAAAATAAAATCTGTTTCCTTTTAGCCATTTCTGAAATCTTGACTCCTTCATGAGATTGATGTCGTCCAAACCCACTTTCAGGAATGTTGTCATGACAACTGAAAAGGCATGAGTTGAGCCACTTCAAGGGATCTTTGCCTGTCGTCAGCCCGGTTTGCTCTGAGAGACTCTGGGTGGAGCGGCGACCCGCTGCTCTTCCATCCGGTTGGACTGGGAGCGCAGGATGAGACTGAAGAAGTCCTCGTTTGGGACAGTTGGGCCCTTAGCTTTCGAAGTTGGAGCAGGGCACCGCTGATCGTTCAGCCTAGAGCCCTAAGGAGTCAACATCAGTGGTTTACTAAAAGGCAACAGCTGAGTTGAAAAAGAAAAAAAGTGACAGAGCCTAAATCATGTTCTGAATTATCTAGTTTTTGTAAAACTGGAGATTTATTGATGACCACAAACTAAATAAGTTTCTACTCAACTGATTCAACACATTTTGAAAACATCAGGGATTAAGCTTCTGGCAAATATTTAAAACTTAAAATGAATTCTAAATTGAGAAACCAGCTTTCAAGCACAAACTAAAGGAAACAAAAATATATTGTTACCATTAGATATCGTGTATATGGGAATGCCCACATTAAATTCAAGAAAGACTTGCAGTGAGTGCTGGTTAGTTCTCTGAGTGCTGCATATTAAAAACAATTGAGGTAATGAGAGAAAAAAACATTTTCATTTCAACCAGCCTCCATTTAAGAGGATAAACAAAGTCAGGAAGTGGATCAAACTAGCAGGAGACACTTAAAAAGCCTGACAAGTAATTCCTTTTCACTTTCTTATTTTATTAATATAAGCATTTATTTCAATTTCATATTACATTTGTGGGATGCTTATGTAAAAAAAAATAAATAAAAATAGCTTACTGCATAGCTAGAAATTCATTGAAGTTGAATCTGAACATATATTCCTTCACATTAAAAGTTTTCTGTATAAATTTGCCAATCAGTGACTAGCATCTATGTCATAATTATTAATAGTGTGCCTCATTTCTCATGAAGAAAGGAGATATTCCATTTGCAAGAGACAAGTGACATAACACTGAATCTATCCACCACCTCTCATCTCTCTCTTTACCTGGCACTTCACGAGCATGTCGAAGAAGACTTCATCTCCCTCTGGCCCATCAGCGTTTTCCTCGAGATGGTTGTACAGGGAGGGTGCGCGAGGAGTATCTGCACCGGAGATTAGGACTGCAGGGACAACAAAAACCGTGATCAGAAAGTGACAAATGTCACCAGAAGGCTTCACTAAAATGCACCAAACCTCTCATTTCCATCACCTTGAGACTGGGCTTGGTCTTTGCTGGAGGTGGACGGCGTATGAGGCGGGTTGCAGCTGCTGAGACGCAAGCCAGGCAACTGGTTGAGGCTGACTCGCTGGTCGTCCAGACGATGGGCCTGGGAGCTGGCTAGCAGCTCCAGGAAATGACCAGGATCCTGTGATGGAGTTTCGTGTTTTGAAATACCTAAAAACATAAAAACTCTGGCAGGTAAGTAAATACTCACTGCCTGGATAACACTGTGTGATTGAGGCGGAAAAGCAGGATAACTTAATCTACAACAAATATCTAAATGAATAAAATCTCACCCAATTTACAGCATTGAGTTCAGATTAACTTAAAGAGTCAAACAATATAAATTGTGCCACTCTCCTCAGAGTAGGATTAAAGCAAAAAGACTGGGTGAAGCATGAAACACAGGAATAACAAGCACAACACTGAACTATTGACATGTTGCATTCATACCATATGTGCTGAAGTTGTAATGCTTTCTCTGAAGTAGGCATTACAAAAAAAAAACATCTCTTACATTTAGTGAGAAAAGAGCAACAGGAAAAATTACCCTCAGTTTTCTTTGGTGTGTATGAGATCATTCAGAATATGAATGTTCTCACATATGGTGTGAACACTTCTGAAAACACAGGACACACTCACATTTCTCCTCAGCTACAGGTAAGGAAGAGGTAGGGGAGGGCTGGGCAGAGGAATGGTTCAAGCCATCCAGTGTACACCTTTGGTCGTCCATCCGGTTTCCCTGGAAACGGGAGAGGAGGTCGAAAAAGGTGTCCTCCCCTATGGTATCGTGTGGCGTCGACTACGGTGTTGGGACAAAAAGAGATTTAGTAACTACTGGGAAAAAAATAAATCAGATTGTCTACTAAGCACTTAATCTGAAAATATATTTCTTTTGACTGTAGTAGTGAAATCTGGGTCAATTTATTCTTTTATTTTAGTATTAAATCAAATTCAGTTTTATTTGTATAGCATATTTCAGCAACAAGGCAGTTCAAAGTGCTTTACATCATAAAAAACAACAATGAAACATTACATTTTTCCAAGTGCCGTCATTTACACATCAAAATGTTGGTTCGTGCTTCATTAATTACGGTACAGAAGCTAATTTCACCAAATCACCACTAAAGAATACATAATAAAAATAAATCAATTGTAATTGAGACAATTTAATCCAATTATTGGATTACTAATGAGTATTGACAAAATAATCAAAAATAATAATTAAAAAAAACAGTTTTTTAAGGAGTATGACTCAATGTCGACAGTTTACAAGCTTTTATTTTTACCTACATTTATTTAGTTTTTTTACAAAACAGACTCAAAAACTTTTTAGTTTCTGAACATTTTTTTTTTTTTTTCAAATATGCGACTTTGTATTGAATTCACTTTGTATTGAGATAGCACAATCCACATATTCTGCAACTTTAATGGCATAGTGGTTTACAAAGCCTCAAAATAACTGCATTAAAACTTTTCTGATGTTCTGTAACAGACATTTTCTGTTACAGAAATGACTCACATCAGATCCTTTCTGATGTGAGTCAGAAAGGATCTTCCCACACTGTCACATTACTTCCTTTTATTAACCCTAAAAGAAGCAGATGATCTCAGAAATGTGAAGCTTTGTCACAGAATTGGTCACAATTACTGAAAACAAGTGAAGGGTTCTAAAAATAAGTATTATGAGTCGTGATGCATTTCTTCATCTGAGAAATACCTTAGACAGAGGCGAGTCCTCCTCGGAGGCCGGGTGCTCACTGAAGTTTTCCAAATGCTCTTTAGATTTGTTGTCCTTATACTTCTTGCTTCTCAGGCGGTGGAAGAAAAAATGCTTGGTAGATGCCATGATTGTGTTGTTTTTTGACGAGCCGGTGAACAGATGCTCATCCCAGTCCTGGATACACAAAGATGAGGTTTTAAAAACATATTTATCAATACAAATTGCTTAAGTTAATCTGTCTTTTTCATACGTGATGCGGCTCGACTTTTTCAGTTTTAACAGGACTCTGACTACGGTCCATGTTTTCTGGACTCTCTTTTCTCCTCAAAGATGACTTGCATCCTAAAGCAAGAAAGAAAACGTAACCACCTAGTAAATTTGAAATATTTTCACAGCATTTTTACAAGCAGACAGAGAAAAGGTAAAATGTTTTCAGGAATAACATTTCTGGCAAATTCCCTGCTAGAAAATGCAGCTGAAAGCATTTGGATATTTAAAAATGGCATTGTGAAAAGCTCAATGCTACCAGAGAACTTTACCTGGCAGGTTGATGTAACCCTGAATGTTGTCTGCCACACCAGAGCTGTTGGTGTTGCTGTTGCTGAACATGTGATTCAGGCCGGAGCTTGCCTTCACGTTAACGACGATTCGCAAGTCGGATAAGTTCATCCTGGCGGTCATCTCGCTGCTCTTATCTCCAGTCTGCCACGTTACAAATGGAACAAAGAAAACAAGTTCCAATAAACTGCTGCTGATAAAAATACAAATATTCAACAGTTATTTCCTGCAGTTTACTTTACAACCACTAGATGGAGATGATGCTACATAAATACAAGCATGCAACTACGAAATGGGAGGTAAAGTCTAAACACACACACACCTCTTTGGCAATTTCCAGATGTTTTTCAGCAAAGAACATAGCGCGCTCATGATTCCCCAGGGCGGTGTGGGCATTTCCTAAGCTCCAGTACGCTCTTCCTTCTCCCACTCTGCAGGGACACAGAGGAAAACCGGCTTAGCAACTATAACTGAGTGTGCAAAAACAAGTACTCCTAATCATAAAAAACAATCTAAAACATGTGTACATGTTTTGCAGAGCTTTTTGCCTGAATGTAGTTACATTGAAGGGATCTTTTTCCAGAACGTTTAAAGGCACATTTATATCTTCCATATATCTTTATTCTAACATTACAAATTAAGGACTGGTTTCCTACAGAAACTTGTACTTTAACAAATCTTTAAAATACATAGTGTACGTTTGTGTACATTGTGATATATGCACCCCATTAAAGTCTTTAAAAGTCCATTTCACATCAACCTGTCTCCACTTTAGTCTTACAGGTGTTCATTGCAACACCACAAAATATGCTCCCAGTTTAAGAACCACCTTGATCACCATTAAAGAAAGTCAAAGGCTAGTGAACAGTAAGCAAGTGCTGATGTCGTACCGGTCATTAAGGTCCTGAGCGATGACCAGATGTTTGAGGTGAAAGTCTATGGCTCTCTCATAGTCTTGCAGGAGTGTGTAGGTGTTGCCCAGGCTGTAGCATGCCTGAGCCTCCACTGCTTTGTCCTTAAACAGTCGGGCCAGCTGCAGAGTCTTCCTGAGGGCCAGAAAGACGGGGAGGAACAAGGTCAAAGGAGGACTAGAGTGGGCGCAGGAGAGGGATCGGTAACAGCTTTTTCATTCTCTCCGTTAACTTTTTCCAAGCACTTCTCTATCAGGAGAAGAAAAATAAATCAGTCATGATAAAGAAATTGTGAACTCAAATGCATAATTTATTTCTCCCTAAAAGTGTGTGATAAAATCAGTCTTTAGTGAATAACTTTCATTTATTCGTTATACATTTTTGGATTTCATTCAACAGTTCGTGTCATGTTGTTGTAACTTTAAAAAAAGGATAGTTAATTTTTTTTTGTTTAAACAAAGTGTTTATTTTTTGCAGTAATTCAGTTATTAAAAATGTATAAATTCTTTACAGTAAGTAGTATGAAAGTCAAAAATTCTGTTTCTGAGAACATTAAAGCAGTGTTTTGTTTTTTTCTTTAAATATATTTTTATCTCATCAGCAGTAAACTAAATATGCAACATTTAACAAAACAAAGTAGTCTGATTTCTGAAGAAAATGACTAATTATTGTAAGTTTGAAAAACAGTCTGAAAGTGTGTACAATTTTCTTACTTTTTGGGGTCAAATGCGGTTTTATTTTATTGGTCTAGAATGTTTTTTAGTCAATCCCAGCAATAAAAATGAGAACTCTCTCTGAAAACATTAAATATTTAGCCACATTTAATGAATGGGTGTGCCCATGAGTACTTTGAGTAAAACACTACTGCATGTTTGTTGTCCTACTTACCATGAAATTGAAATAAAAAATAAAAAAAAACATGGACAATGAAAGACAAAAATATTTGTGTTGTAACAAATATTTAAGATCATTTGTCAGTAAACCCCCTGTCCTTAAAGAAACATATTTATATTAAAAGGAAGTGTATCTGCATCAGCTCCATTTAGTGGCGGGTCAAATTTGTACCATTCCTGAACTACAATTAGGGGTCAGACAAATGTACTACTAACTTGATTTTTGTCCAGAGGTTTAAACAATTATTAAATTGTCTACAAAAAGATTTTAAGCTTTAAAAGCTCATTGCTAGAGAAGCGGCTGGTCATAGAGTTTTGTAGCTAAGCATATAAAGTTGAGTCAAAGAAAAAAGGTGGTAGAAAAATGTGCACAAGCAGCAGGTGCAATAACTGCCTTGAGAAGATTGTCAAAAAATTCACATTAAAGAGGTTTGCGGAAATTTAAAAAATTAGGATGAAGATGGAGATAATTTCTCAAGAGCCTCCACCCACAGACAGCAAGCTAAAACAGTCACAGGACTCATCTTAAGCTACTGCTAATTCAACGATATCTTAGCCATGCTAAGTAGAAAAAGCACTAGAGTATTGCTCAGTGGTCCATCCTCTTTCCGGAATAAAGTTAATTTAACATTTTATTGTGAAAATAAAATAAAAGCGATATTAGGTTACAGATGTCTGCTTTTAGACTGGCATTAAAGGACCGCATTGGTTGTTTTGACATCCATCATGGCAGAGTGGGCGGAGTTCTGGAGAGTGACGTCACGTGCAAAGGGTCAGTAGTTTGATTCGCAGAACTGATCTGATTGTTTCCATAGCCGCATAGCAGAAGCAAGACCTCCTGCCCCTCTAGCCACTTCTGCTCGTTTGCCCCTCCTACCACTGCCACTCGGCCCGCCCCTTGGCTTACTTTTCAGTTTGGTAAAATTTTCACAGTTGTCTTGTTTTCTATTTTCTTCGTTTTCTTGTGGCTTATTAAAGCTAAGCATTGACAAAATTTAAATGTCCTGTTAGCAGGTTCTCTCCGTGCGCTCTGGCGTCCTCCTTCAGTCCAAAAAGATTTTGTGCGTATTAGGTAATGGATGGATGATGGAAGTTCCAGAGATCGTAGGAAGAGTGGAGAGTCATAGAATTCAAGATGCTACAGGTCCGTTGTGACGTTTGCTCCTCTTGCCTCTGCTGACAGCTTTATGGAAAAGGTGATTTCCTTTCTCAGAAGGACTTGGCATCTTCCCACACCGTCAGAAGTATCTCTACCCGGTTTTAATGACACTGTGCTTGATTAGACAGAAACTGTTTGACCTGAAGAAAATCTAACGAGTGTTGCAAAGAGAAAATGAGTGACACTAGAAACAACGATGCAGCGAAGCTGTAGCTATTAAAGCAACCTGGGCTTCCTGAACACCTCAGCAGCGCCACACGCTGATCACATTCATGCCATATCACACTGATGGCCAAACCATATGCAAAAGAAGCTCTGGACAAATATCGAGTACATATATCATACAGTATATTGTTAGACTTTTCAGAAAGCCAAAAGGTAAACAGAAAAAAAAAAAAAAAAGTAAAAATCTTTATTCTGTTTATATATATTTTTTTAAATCATCTTCTTGGGCAATATTTGCATTTTCTGAGAAATTTCATTTGGGTTTTTCATTAGTATAATCATTTAAATTAATATGAAAGCCATCAGAAATTTGATAGAATTGTTGAAATATATCAGTATTTATAAATCAATCCAATTCCCTTTCTGAATTTCTGAAAAAAAAACAAAAAAAAAAAAAAGGTACACTTTTGTGATATTCTGCCTGTACAGCAACACACAAACTCCCAAGTTCATCTGCCTGCTATGAGGTGAAAATGACCCTAAGCCAAAGTTTTACTCACTTGTAGTGATTAGCAGCCATTTCAAACTGGCCCAGGAATATGTATGCGTTCCCGAGGTTGCAGTGAGCCCTCCTCTCTGCAGATTTATCACCAAACTCTTTGGCAATAAGAAGCCGCTGGATAACAGAACAAACATTAGGGTGCAAATTACTGTTCCGAAGTCAGGTTTCAACTAGCTCCTTGTGCGTGTTAGGATGCTTTCTTTGTGAATAAAATATAACCAAGTAGAGGAAAGTATGGAGCTAAATTGAGGCTGTAAAGTTTTTCCACAAAAACAACAACCTTCAATCATTTTTTAGTTTCACATCTTTTTTTCAGTTTCAAAATATTTCTTTCAGTTTCAGATCTTTATTTTCAGTTTGAGTTTCTTTTATTTTAAAACCTTGTTTTCCCAGAATTTCTTTTCAGTTTCCAACTATTAAGTTTCAAAATAATTTTCCATCTTAATTTTATTAGTTACATTTATTTTCTTTTGAACCAACTTTATGACCCACATTTAGCTAGATAGGAGTGAAATATTAATCTGAACAGAGAGCTAAAGCCTACCTTTTCATGAGCAGTGACAGCTCTTTCGAAGTCACCCAGGAGATAGTAGGTGTTCCCCAGATTCCCATAGGTACGACCTTGAGCTGCACGATCACCCAACTCATTGACCAGCGACAAATTGGCTCTGTATTTTAAAAAAAAACACCAACAAAAATTTAATATACACAAAAAAGGTTGTTTCACAGGACATCTGTAACGTCCAAAAAGTTGGACATTACTTTTTCATGTGGAATTTAAAGTTTGTTGTGTCTTTAATATCATAGGAATAGGAAAAGATCACAAAACAAGATCAGTGTCTGAAGAAATAAACATACCAGATAAAATTTTAAAGCTGCAAGAACAACACTCCCTCAAGTCTTTCTTAATCAAACACACTGGGGAAAATTCAAACGTATTTTTTTTGCACATGAAGATAAATACTAAATCAACAACACAGCTTTCAATTTTCCCTTAGTCCAATTATCCATTTGTTTTGGATAATTGGACTAATTTTCCAAAATTAGTGGCCAATTAATCCAGAACAAAGTGGAAAGCAAGGTTTTTGTTGTTATATGATTAGAACAGACAAATTCCTGGCAGGAAAATTAATCAACTATTTTATCTGGAAACGTGCTGCTTTTAACTGGAACCACACAATGGCAAGTAACAACAAAGTATATTTTTCCCTCCTCATGCAATTAAACATGGATGCTGTGGTTCTCAGCTGTATGGCTCAATAGATAACATAGTTTTTATCAGCTAAGTGTTTTTTGCAAGGTGGTATGGAAGTTTATTTTAACTGAATAGCCGCAGTACTGTATATAAAACAGAACAGTGACTGAGCAACACTCCCTGTCTGAACAAAATGTAACCAGGTGATGGAAGAATTTCACAACCTTAATCATGTGATTTTTGTCATTTATAAACAATACAACAAAGAAGCGCCTCAGTTATTGCATAAAATTTTAAGCTAAAGGCTAACACTCAAACAATTTAAGCAAACCAAATGCCAAACCGTAGAGTTTCTGACAACCACCTCATCATAGCCCTGTGCAGCAATACACATGAATAGCAACTCACTCATAGAACTGTGCAGCTTTCCTAAAGGCCATTCTCGCCTCCTCTGGAAACTCTCCTGGCTCCGTCCCACTCCAGCAGATGCTCTTGCCCTTGGCGTGGTAAATGTTTCCGAAATTATACAGAGCTCGGGCTTGCCCAACCTACACCACCAATAGCAGATTTTAACAGTCAGAAACCACATGGACTACAGCTGTAATTATATACTTAAAATACACAGACATCAGATTGTCTTGTTTGTATCCAGACTCTGTGAAAGTTGGTCCAGAGATTTCTGCACTGGCAGTTCAACGAAAAACAGTGCTTTCTCATAACTTCTTTTTTTGTTCCTTTCTTTCTTTCTTTCTACCTATAAACACTCGTTACTTTTAAAACTTCAAAAATATAACACACCTTATCAAACACAGCTCTTGTGATATCCAAATGTCTTTGGCAACAAACCACAGCTTCATTATATCGTCGTAAAACCTTTAAAGTGTTTCCAAGATTTCCGCTGGCTTTAGCTTCTCCAAGTTCATCTCCAATTGTTCTGGGATAACAAATAAAACGGAAAACAGGGAAATTAGTCAGGGAATATCACAGACAATGCAATCAAAACTGGATGCTTAAAAATGCCAAACATTATACTTAAAAAAATGTCAAATCATAAAAGGTTTTACCTGGTTAGAGTGAGGTCATGTCGATGATACTCCAGGGCTTTATTATATTCTTGGAGGTGAAAGTAAGCATTCCCCAGTTGGCTATAGATGGCGCTGAGAATTTGTAGATCCTCTGTTCCAATTTGTATGGCAGATTCGAAAAAGGAGACACCTGCACGATAGTTACCTGCCTTACAGAGTCGCTCGCCTTCAAGAGCCAGGTCCAGGCAAGAGGACTCCATCCTGCAAAAACAAAAAACAACAAATAAAAATAATAATCTGAAAACTGATAAATAACAGTCCAGATGTAGCAACCTAATGTATAACAGACTAAATATTCTCTTAATTTGCAGAGACCTTGTGACAAAATCATGTTATGTCCAATGACTGAAACAACAGAAATATTATGGCATTTTGAAAGATTCCTCCCTGAGAAAAACCTCACAGTTTGAACATTTAACCACAGATACACACAAGCTGTAAATCCAAAATAAGATAGAACATTTCCTGTCTGTCATGACCGCAAAGCTGTAAAAATGCCTCTGTTACCCCGGAATGAAAATGTGTACCTTACATTTTAACCATAAACACAAAGTAAATTCAGATGTGTCTGGGAAGCAGAGTGCTATTTTGGAACCTGCTTTGGCTCTTTTTGTAGGCGTCTACCTGATATCATACAACTGGAGGACCCAGGACATGGAACTATACAACCCAATGGCGTTTTAGAACAAAATAAAGGAATTTTAAAAAGGAAAGATTGAAAAAATAGAGTTGTTCTTGAAAAATAACCCCATGATCCTGACAATAATGTAGCTTTAATCAGTACTTTCACATCATCGAAAAACAACTGGATGTTTTTGTTTTAATAAAAAAAGGTTTATGTAGATTAAACTAGGCCATAAAAGTATTTTCAGTTTGCGATTGATTCCTCGCTTATATAGAGCTGTGAATAAGATGAATAGCTTCAGAGTCAAATCCACTCACATCTAGTTAAAAGCAAACATCTACCCTCAATGAATTGTGTTGAGTATACTCTGGTTATTAGTTGTTGTTTTTTTAATACAGGGCAAAAATAACAAGTGAACCTTGAAAATCTAAAGCCAGCATGACAATGATCTGAAACACACAGCCAGAGCTACTATGAAGTTGCTTCCTAGGTTGCGGAGTGGCTTAACCCAACAGGAAATCTTTAGAGGGAACTGAAACTCTGTGTTCCCCAGCAGCAGCTACAAAACCAGAAAGATCTGTATGGAGGAATGGGTCAAAATCCCTGGCCAAGAACCACAGGAAACATCTGATCTCTTCAATGGTAAACAAATGTTTCGGTACCAAATTTTAATCTCTATCAAATTCTTATTTTATTCAATCAAATGCAAAATAATTATTTTAAAAAAAGAATTTTTTAAATTCTGTCTCACAATTAACATGTACCTACAATGAAAATTACAGACCTTTCTTTGTAAGAAGGAAAACTTGAACTGGTGATGTATTAAATACTTCTCTTTCCTACTATAAAATCAGCCTGGGGCGCGAATAATTTTTGGTTTACATAAGATAAATAGTGCAATTAGACGCAGGATATTTTTCTAGTGAATGCATTCCCCTGATCACATGATACATCTAGTGTTGGTTAACCTTAACCCTAATTGGCCCGAAGTCGTATGAAAGTTTCCTGACCCTCCTCACACTACCTTTGGGAAGGAGCAAAAATCAAGTTGTCCAAACAAAAGTATCAAAGCAGATAATGATTTTATGGTGACAGAAAACACATAAACTTGCACAATCCTGAAAGAAACCCTGTCTGCTCTGTTTGTGTGTGAATTCAGCCGAAGTATCAGTTGCATTGCTTCCCTTTCTCTTGTCGAGTTTCAACTTGCCCATCTGACATACGGAGCTTTGATTCGGATTAATTGGCTTAATCATTGCAGGTCTTCGAACAGCAGAGGAAACACAAGCGCCAATTCAAAGTAAACTTTAATTTTAAAAAGTAACAGATTAAAAAACAAAGTATCTGACTTGGGTCTTCAGAATAAAAGATGCATTGCTACTTTGAGTAGCATAACGGTCTCCCTGCCTTTACTTTCTCCACTTTGGATATAAACTGATTCCACACAAGCCTCCAGGAAATCCAATCTGCTGTAGAAGATTAGAAGTATACTTAGTTAATCTGAAACTTTGCATTCACTCTCAACTACTAACCTACAAACCATTCTGATCACATCTGGCATTGTTGCAACCCTCTGACAAGCTTCACACAGACATGTAAACATCGCCAGGATGCTTTAACCTGTTTGTTTTACTCTGACCAACAGGAAGATCCTATTTCACCAAGATGACACACACAGAAGCCAACACAAGCTACTTGGAAGACGTAAACATGCTATCAATGACACTGTGGTGCAAAACTGAAAAGATGAGTAAGTCCCAAAGATTACTTCATAACATCGTCAAGCAGATCCAGTCATGAATGCCTGCAGAGGATTCAGTCCTCTGCAGAGCAAAAGCAGATGAGTCAGAATCAGGAAAAGACAAACAGCACAATTTGAATTATAATAGTAGTGTGTAAAGAACTAACCATTTGAATTTTTGCAATTTAAAATACATGTTGGATTAACAGATATGTCACTGAAGAGAATGACATTTGACTTTATAAGATCATGTTTAACATCGATTACATTTCTTTCCGCTATAAATCTGGACTCTAAAATTATTGAAATGCTTAAAAAAAAATTAAAAAGTAAATTTAAGATAAATTCTTCTTTGAAATCAAGTTAGACAGTTGAATTTGACTAAATTTTTCAATTTCTAGATAAAATAACATTTTACGAAGAGCTCTTCCTCAATGACTCACAAATTTTGCTTTGCTCTTTACAAAAAACGTAAATGCAAGAATAAAATTAATCTGCAATGATTTTACAAAATGATTGAATCCATACAGACTTTGAGGTCTAACAGAAAATTTCATATTCATTCATGAGTAACACACAGATCCACATACCCGTTTCCTCTTCCCATGCTGACACACTCCAGGCAGGTTGACACGACAGACATTTCAAGCTTCTTGACAACCTTGTGGAGCAAATGTCGCCCTTTCTTCATAACAACCTTCCCTTTTTCCTTTTTGCACATACACATAACGCATACAGACAAAGTATAGCACCGCAGGGTGCTAATTTTACTAAGCGAATAACAAAAAATAAATAAAAAAATCCTCCTTAGATCTGCTGCTCTCTCTATGTGCACACTGCCAAGTGGTTGTCACAGCAAAACAAAGGACTTAATCCGCTCAGCCTTCGCATCGACCTTAACTGCCCAGTGCCAGAGTCGTAGACCTCTGGCTTGGGTGAACATAGATTAACCTTATGTCGTTACCGGGCTGAAATGATTTAAAGTGAGAGCAACAGGCTCTGCTGCCATGCTTGGTTTAGTGCAAGTTTCAGTAGCAATTAGCCTTAAAAAAAGAAAGAAAAAAAAACAAAACAGGAATTTATAGATGTGTCCCTTCCAATTAGTCCAGATTTGAGTGGTAATTTTTGCCATGTAGACTGGCTCTAGAGAAACCAAAAGCAGTTAGCTTGAATCTGAAGCAGATTAAGCTGAAATAAATGATATTTCACTGTTAAACTTAACCTTTTTCCAGCATCATAATTTACATTTGCCTCCATGGTTTTGCAGTGACTCCTTACGCCAGAATAGGGGACACAAAAGTAAAACAACTATATGCAAGTTAAGATAAACTCCCATCTGACACAACCAGCAACTCAACTGCTGACAATCCAATGAAATCCACTTGTCTGAACTAATTAAGAAGTCTGGACTGATGCGCCCTCTGGGGCGAGCAACAATATGTTGCCTCACCAGTAGTTCTCCCATAAGATCTGGCCCAAGCCATGTGACGCTAAAGCACCACTCCAGTTGACCTTAAGGCAGGTAAATCATTCAATGACCAGGACAGAATTCCAAATAACACAAAATTAGATAAGATGGAATTAATTTAGACTGATAAAATTAAACTTGGAGAGCAAAGTGCTACTTTTAGTACAACTGTTCAAATGCTGATTGTATTTCCAGCCTGTGAGAATGTATGAAAAATGTATGTCCATTATGCTTTATGCAAGCTGCACAGAAACTCCAGAGTTGTAAGTGGATCAGCAAACACCTGGTTATGACGTTGCATCACTGGAGGAACATTCAGTTACTTACAAACAGACAAAGAAAGGAATTCACTCAGAGGATAAAGAAGGTGATGGTTCACGGACTTGACGGGACTTGTAGGCATTGGTTTAAATGACTACAAGATGATGCAATGTATCTTCCTATGCACAGAGACTACCTTCACATATCTGCATAAACTACAGTGTTAGCTACGTGATGTTTCTCCTCTTTCTATGAGTAATATCCCATAGTCTGTGAAATGTAGGTCAGTTGATTTGGTAGGCTAATCAAGCATTCTGACTCAGCTTGCCAATACCAGTCAAACCAGATATTGGTAGTTTTGTTAATGTGGAAATCTGCCAAGTCCAGCTGAAAGTGAAATCAAAGTCTTCATAAAGTTTGACAGCACAGAGAAGCATAAGATGCTTGAAATTTTTAAGACCGAAACACAATGGACAGTTATTTTTCTTGCTTATGCACCTTTTTGTACCACTTTTCCCTTCCACTAAGTTTTCCACATATATGCTTGCAGCACTCTGAACCTGCTTCTTTAGAAATTATCTTCTGTGATTATCGCTCCTTGTGATATAAAGTACAGTAACTGTCTGCTGGACTTCACTTAAATCAGCAGTCTTCCCCATGACTGTGTGCCAACATCATGGCGAAACCATAACATTTCCGTTTCTATTACAACATTCAGGAAATTATATAATATTATAGATTTTTGTTTGACTAAATAATCAAAATTAACACAAATAAACACTTGAAATGCATATTTCTATGTAATGAATCAATATCCAAGTCTGAATTACATTACTAAGATTAATTTCATTTAGGTAAGATGCAAATTATTAAGCAGTACCTGTCTTTGGATACTTTACAATTTAAAAGTAAAATTCCCTGCTGCTAAGAGATCCCATAACTTTGAATATCAGTCACAAAGAGATTTTAGAGTAAACAGTAACATATACTGCAATCAGGTGCTGCATCTCATGAAATATTTATAAGGAAGCCAGTAAAGACCTCCTGTAGTCTACTCAAAATCATTAATCAGGCAGCCAGTAAGGAGTCATCTTACACACACAGATGAGCTTAATTGAAAAACAAACTTCCAATATTGAAGAACCCAAAGCTTCAAAGATGTGAATAGATCAAAGTTCATTAGAATCTATATATTATACGAACATATTATGATATCCCCAACACTCTTCACTAATATAAGATTAAACATCTTCATGTTATATTTTACCTCAGTTAACCTGTAAATTATACTTTATTAGACTTTTGATTAATGAAAAAAAAATTATTTAACAAATTCTACACATATTTAACTTCTTTTAACATCTACAAGAAATTATTTCAAGTTACGTTTTCCTTGAATTAAGTACTCAACCTTTTATACGTCGTCTTACAGATAATGCAGGTTTATTTATGAAGATTTTCAATGTGAAGAAAATTACATGTTTTCCCATAATCAGAAAGCACAAAGGATCATTACATTATTTAGATGAAAAAACATAAATTCTACCTCTGACGGAGATGATGTAAAAATTCCCTATCCTTTACATGTTGCAGAGAAATGAAGCAATACATGACCAGCCAGCAGTCCTGATGGGAACCAAAGTAAACACAGGAATTCCACTTTAGGAAGTCTTGTCAACCACTAACACTTAAGGAACACAAGCCTTTTGTAAGCAACCCGAATCAGCACACACCCCATCCGTGACATCCACCAGGAAACACTGAACACTGCTAGCTGTGGATTCTACCGTCACACTATCTCTGTCATATAGATCTTGAAACCAGAGCTTGTGAGAAAGAGGAAGAAACAAACACACACACACACACGCACATCCCACGCACAAACACACTGCCTGACACTTAAGTCAAATGTCTTTGATTGAAAAGCTCACATTACTGAGAATAATTCATCTGAAATCAATCCAAAAGCTCAAGGTAAATACGGAAAATGCACTAAAATCAGTACATGTACTTGGTATTAAATATACTGTTTAATACCAACAAATTAAACAAGATTTTTTATTTTTTGCCAGATTCAAGTTTTGCTTTTGTTCGCTGCGAATTAAAATAATAGCCACCTGCAAGACTAAGGACTGATGTTACAAGAAAATCATGCAACCTGCTACTCCTCTCGATACCGTTGAGACGTCAGAGGAAGGATTATTGCAATGCCTGCAAAATTCCACAGACCATATCAAAACAGTGCACATACCACTGCACTGAGATATGGTGTTTGCACTGCTACGCCTCCCTGTTCAATGACTCTGCTTATCCTCTGACCTCACTTACCAGCTGAAGTCTTTTCACTCAAAGAGCTGACTGCATGCTTTTCCTTGTTCGTTAGCATCATCACTCTGCGGGGGTTTAAAGTTTCTGCTGGAGTCATTCAAATGCCTAATGATGAAGTCAAGTTTAAGCAATAGGATGACCTATTTTCAATAAACATGGTTCAAAAGAAGAAATAAGGATAAGATGGCAATTTAAATCTACCTTGAGAAATGTTCATTCAAGATACAACTGGTCCCCAGAAAGGTAAGCATCCAATAACAAACTGCTACGTGCTTCATATCTCTTTTAGCTTCTTCCTCATACAAGTCAAAATGTTCCTACAGCTTTTTCACATTTATGTCATGCTACAACCACAACCTACAATATATTTTATGCAATGTTGGGGTAATCAACAATCACCCTCTGCACACACATAAGCTATCCATGGTGAAACATGGTGGTGGGAGCGTCACGAGGCAGCGATGCTTTTCTGCAGCTTGGACAGGGATATATGTCAAACCTGATGTAGATGGAGCTGAGTAGATGGAAAACACAAAACAAAAAGGCTGCAAAATATTTGAAGCACAAAATTAAGCTCAACTGGATTCGATGGAGAGCATCTGCGAGTAAGAATTTTCTGAATTTCATTGAAGTCTGGATTAAAACTAGGCCGTTCTAAAACATAAATATTCTTTGATTTACACAGTTCATTGGTTGTTCTGGCTGTATGTTGTCATCATGTGGCTTAAAAATTAACTCCCGCCTCATGTTGCAAAAACATCATGCTCTAGAGGCAGAACATTGGCAGAAACACAACCTAAAACACTTCCATGTGCAACTGCAGAGGAAAACTTGACAAATTTGTCTATAAAAATAAATACCTAATTGAAAACCATTGTTTTCCTTCCACTTGACAAACATGGGCTGCTTTGTGTTGGCCTAGCCCAATAAAATAAATTAATGGAAATACCAAACAATTGACAGTTTCATCAAATAGCATTATTGTACTTCTTCGAAAACTGTCAAGTTGCTGTTATTGGAACTGTATTTTAAGACCCCTTTAATTATCTAACAACTAAAAAGAGTAAAATGTAAAGACCTGTCCAAGTGAAGTCCTTTGTTAGGCATCCAAACTTCATTTAGTTACATAGTTGTGATACTTACTAAAAGGCCTAATGTGGTATTCTCCGCACCATAACTATTTCAGTGTGAATACGCCCAACATGGCCCTCTTCAATTAAATGGTGCCGTTTAGGGTGCTAACCATTTTGACTTTTAGAAAAACACTGATGAGAAACCATCATTAGAGACTTTAAAACCAGTCCTACTTTGAATAAAAGAGAAGAAAACCCGACTGGACATTTTTGCGTCGAAACTGTAACAGCAAACAGCTCTGTAATTAAATCAAAATAACTTAACCTTGTTAAGTTAATGGCATTGCGATGTTTAAGAGGAGGTTTTTGAAACGTTTCCGTAACGAGAATGAGGAAAAACTTGTAAAGCTGTTTCTCCCTGTTGAGAATTATGAATCACCGACTTTGTGGTGGCGACTGTTTGGGGAATAATGTCCTAGAAATCTCCGAATTAGTCGGAGACTTTTTTTTTTTTTCCTTTCTTTTACATACATGCCGCGACATGTAGCTGCTCCCTGAGACGTGAAGAGAAATGTCTTAAGAACAGCCAAACTTTTCACAGGGAACAAAACAAACAATGATAACCGAGGCAAGAGACACTGAAAAAGTTTCACCTACTTAAAAGGGAGGTCCGCGAAGATCCCACAGGAATGTCTCCAGCTTAAAAAAAACAGGTAACTCGAGTCACAAACGTTATGAATAAGATATTTTTGATTTTCTAAAGGTTGTTGACAGTGGCCCAACTACTCACTCGTCCATCTGGGAGGAAGACTGCTATAGGGTCTCGGGAAGCAGAAGTAGAAGCAGAAGCCCCTCCTCGCCGTTACAATCTGACTGTAATTAGGATACGATGGCTGCTGCCTTCAAGAGCTGTGGGAAGTTCTGTAATTGCTCATCCAGCGACCATACACTTATGGTTTCAAAGTGACGTTGACGGGGAGGAGTGAGATGAGAACATTTCCACTAAGACGTCCTTCAATGCAACGACGCAGAAGTGATTAGCTGGAAACCACACGCTCTGTTAGTAGATACATTTTAACGCTCACTTCCGCCCTCTGCTGTTCAAAGTTACTATTGCTTACATTATTTGCAAATTCCCTGCCCGCCTTAAATACCCAGGCGTTGCAATTTCGTCGTTTCCTACCCCTATTTCTGAAACAAAACATGCTATAGATGTCGTACTTTGTCTTGTTAAGTATTTTTATTTAATTTTTGAGCCAATAATGCATTATTATGTTAATTTTACGTTATCCAACTTTGGTTATGGATGGGTTTAGACCTTTTGCTGATTGCCATCTTCTCTTATTGCAGTTTTCATAAAAGGCTCTTTGAGCTACTAAAAATGTTTTTTATTTATTATTTAAATAATATTTATTTATTTAAAATTTAAACGCTATTTTGACTTGTGAAGGTTGTCACGGTCACCTGAAAAACATGTTCCCTTATCTTTCCCATACATCTTGGATATATAGGCATATGTTGTAATTATATCACAGGGAAAGAATAAGTGACATCAAATCCAACAAATATTCTTATACTAACATCAGTTACATTACTTAACATAAATATTTTCAAAATGGGATACTTACTTTTTAAAAATAAAGTAAATATTTGGATAGGTTTGCCGAAATCAAGCTAAATAATTGACCAGTTGAAATATTCAGGTCTAAAACAATATTTTTAGATGAAAGAAAACAAACAAAAAAAACAAGGAGAGAATAAATCCAAACTTCTGTATTATCTTCAAGTAGTTTACTGGAGATTTATTACAATTTCTTAAAATGTGAGTAGCCATTTTTAAATTCATGTTTGAGCTGCTTTGGGAGCAACAGTACAGAAGAGAGGTCGCTTCAAGGCCACAGAGAAAAAAAAATGCTTTCCTCTCATTAGCACAAATTATTACAAGCCTCCAGTGACGGGGATTGGAGCAGTTTATCGGTTCAGACTCTCAGTGGGTAAATCATACATGAGTAAATGGATTTCTGAGCAGCGAAGGACTGGTTACACTGTGGCATATCGAGCCGGACCAGGACAGGATCGAAAAGGAGATGACCCGCTGGGGAAATCAGACAGGAACACCGGACTGTGTGAGGGAGAGGTCTCCGTCAAGCTCTGCCGCTTGTCACGCTTACGCCTCGGGTAGCGGAAGTTAAACGGTGGACGCCGGGCCACCGAGACTCCAATTTCCTCAGAGGATGAATCCAGAGTCCCTGTGTGCTGTTGTTGGCTTACTATTCTCTCAGAAGACTCACTGGAAGAAGAGAGAAGGACTGAGGGGTTAACCACGACTGGGGGATCTGTAGGAAGAGAGGGCATAGCTGTGGGGTCAATCAGAGCTGGCTGAGTGACATCGGGAGTCCGAGGGTCAGAGGGAATGGGCTGCAGGTCAATCAAAGGGTCATCAGGCAGCGGTGGAAAGGTTGGGAACATGGTGTCTGTGGGGAGGTCGTGAACCTGAGGTTTTACCGGTTGGACCATGTCCACGTTCTGCAGAGCAACAGATAACATTTCACTGAATTGTCATATCACCAACTTGTTCAGACACGCAGGGCGCCATGCAACATTATGTTTACTAAACAGTCACACAAACTACTGCTAAAAACAGAGCTCTAGAGCAAGAACAAAAATCTGTTCAATAAATATTTGAATCATGACCTTTCAACAACCATCATGTAAGTCTTTCACATTTATAAGCCCCCTAAGAAACATAATGTTTGATATTTCCCAGTTTTGTTTAAAATTCATCATACATTAATAATTATTGAACGATTTATTCATACATCCTTGTGGACATTTTGGTCCTTTGTAATCTGAATGTTGCGTACTGTTGAAGTTTTAACGCTTTAAATCTCTAAGTAATTTCATGTCACATGGTTCTTTTAATATTTCCATTGCCATTTTGTTTGTGAAAAAGCTATTCAATATAAATTTGTTTTGTAGAAAAATGTCGACAGACTTTTCTATAAATGCTTTCTCTTTATTTTAATCATGCTGATTTTGTGTTGTTTCCAATTGAAATGACTTTGTAATGTGGTGTAAAATACAACAAAACAATAGAACATTAACTTTTATGTTACTGTACCTGGATCTTATACATCTCACAGGACACCTGGACATCCGGGTGTTTGCTCACATCTCCGTACATGGATCCCGTACAGAAACCTGCCGTCTGAGGGAAGGGGGAAAAAGACAATTTATGTTTTTAGTAGTTGTTCAAATATGTAGATGGAGTGTCAGCATAATTCTAAATCCTGTCAAAGTTTTGAAGTAAGAAAAAAAAAATCCTACACTGAAGCCTTTTAACGACGCAAAGCTTAAAAATAGAGAATAAGTCTATGTTAAAAAAGAACACATCCAGGAACTGCTCAGGTGACAACAAATAAGATGCAAACTGAAGCTTTGGCAACATTAATTACTTTCAAAATGTTAGGAGGGTTGACGGCATTATTTACTCTCTGGAACAACTTTGTTTAATCTATTCATAGAACACAGTGAATTCATTCTTTGTTGTGTGTTAGTTCTCTTATTTATTATTATTTTTAATTTTAGACTGAAGTCGTAGACGTTTTTGCTAGGAATAACAGCACCTTGTACATTTGTTTGCTCACCTAACAATTTCACACTGAGAAAACTGACAGTTCTCTAAAAAGGATCTTACTAATGCAGAAACAAGAAAAATATATTTTATTGTATCTGCATTAGTTAAAAAGTATGTTTTCCTGTCTTTCCATTTTTGGAGGTAGGTGGGAATAAATTGGCCTCTGAGTCATGTCAGATATATGTTAGGCAGCATTGCATAACTAATATTTTCCAGCAGGATCATCTCTGAGGAATGTAAAAAAAAATAGTCCAACAGCAAATAAAGATAAAAATAATATACATTAGTCACAGATGTTACTAATGGAGCGACCCCTTGACGTTTGACCGGGTTAATGAATGCTGAAGTACCTGTGTGTCTGATTTGAGAGTCAGTCGCTGGCAGGTCCCTCTCTCCGTGAATCCCTCTGGACACTGCTGGACCGTGTACTCCACAAACACGGCTTTTTTTGGCACATTCTGTGTAGTAAAATGATGTGACAAACTGCACAAATATATTCACAAGTACTGGCAGCCGTAGAGCCCTTGTATGTTTATGTGAAATGTCCTGTAATGACCATCATTGGCCATAACCCCTTAGTTTTCATCCCACAGCTGCACCGCCATTTACAACGAGAGGCAATATACAAAGATTTAGTTTTCAAATAAACTATTCTGTTCTGTATTTGCTCCCCAAACATAAGCTGGACAAGCCATAAAGGCATAAAAAAATCTTCATTGATCCTTTGAAGCCTTGTGCTTCCATTGCATTATAGTTATTGCTGAGTGGTAATGGTTTTCAACTGGCCCAAAGAAGCTAAAACCTGCCCTATAATGTCTGCCCAAACACACCCAAAGATTAATCTTCAGTGTAGTTTCCCCATAAAACTAACACTCAATACATTGTTGAGCAATGAATTCAGGAGCAGAGACTCGTTTCCTGCCAGCATTAACCACTGCGGTACCTGAGCCGCAGCTCGGGTGACCCGTTTCACGCCAAGCCCAGCGCCCAGAGTGGACTGCCTCTTATAGGCCTCCAGAGTGATCCCTGCGGTGTCCATGGCCACCGGGCTGTCTACGGAGAGCAGGACGGGACAAGTTGGGCAAGTCTGCTGTAGCTTCTCTGGCGGATCTGCAGCGACAAGAGCTTGCCTGAGTGATCTTGTGCACATCTAGTAGATCTAACAACAGGGTTTATTGATCTATAAAGATATGGGTCAAAACACAAGCTGGGGTTGCAGAAAAAAAATTGTGAAATTAAAATAAAAAATGTAAATAAGGACAATGATTGAACTTGATTAAATTAGTGGATTATGTTTTGACCACAACTGATATAGAAAGACAAACATTCGGCGCAATCTTCTTTTGTCTGCAAGTTGATATTTGTCTTAATGGTTATATCTTTAAGTGTCAGAATAAATATTTGAGGAAAATAAAAAAAGGCAATATTTACACCACTATTTTAATTGTAGTTCCAATTTTTATTGGGTTTGTAGTGAGTATTACAGGGTTTTTTTTATATTAGCACTAGCTGAAGCTTTAACAACACAGTTTATATGGTACAAAGAGCAGCCATTCTTCACATAACAAAGCTATGTGTTTAACTTTTTAAATATGTTGGTATGTTACTGTATTATGCTCATTGTGTTTAATAAGTGAAAGCTTTACCTGGCACAAGAGCGCAGTCATAGCTGTAGAGGTAGGAGTAACCCTCTGGTGTGTGCAGAATGGTGGTGTTGCAGTTACCCGAGATTTGCTGAAAGAAATCAGAAAGACAAGCTCTCTGGTTTAATCACTCAGTCATAAATGCGTTGAATGTTTAATATAAAAAAATATCTCCAAAAATTAACCTAGAGTGGCCTCAAAGCAGAACAAATGTCTTCATGACTCAAGCCAATTAAGTTTAAACTTCCCTTGTCACTCGTGTTTTTTATGACCCCAAGGTCTAAGGGGATATAACATAAAGTGTCCAGAGAAACAAGTGAAATTTAAAAAGGATTTATTACAAAAAAATGATGATTTCACAAAACCAAAACACAATGTAATTTGTGAAGAATAGGACTAAAGTAAACTAAAGAATGCTAAGTGCAAATTAAATGACAAAATGCAGAAACAAGTCTAAAGTAGCTCAAAATAACCCAAAAGAAAAAGGACCACAAAGGGAGCACCAAGCCTCCCAAACATGAGCTTCTGGCTTGACTAAAATCAAGCTAGAGCAGAGTCAAACTGCTTAGCATGACAAGCAGAAACAAAATATTTCAAGCAGGAAAAGAAGAAGTCCAAAAACACGAGATGTATATCACAAATGCAAACATTTGTATTTGAACAAAGCGTCCGTGTGTTTGTGCGTCCTACTGTTTCCATGAAGGGTCTGACGTCACAACGCTTCCATGGTTTTGGACTGCCGATGTGACATTTGGTCTCCAGGACATCCAGGTCCAGGTAATACACATTACCTCCTGGTCCCTGTTATTCACAATGCAAACACAAGTCACAGATTACATGAGCCACTGTCTTTTTCTGATCACTGTAACATCTGGCAAACGCTGAGTGTATAGCTCGCATAGATGGAAACTCTTATATGCTGTACATTGCATGATACTGATTTTAGCCATAGCCCTGAAAATAAATGATTACTTTTAGGTTAGAAGGTTAAATAGTATCTGTTAAAACCTGATCGATGTCACAGTCAGGTCTTAGACTTCAGCAGCAGAGCGTAAAGTTCATAAAACTGCTTTGCAGAGGCAGGTGTGTACTGAAATGACCTGGACTTTATTAATAGTTACTCCAGTCCTACTGACCATCTTTTATTAGGCTTCAAAGGGATTTTATTTGAACAAATATTAAAAGTGAGATTCGTCAGAGGAAACCGATTACAGCAAAGCATAAACAGCAAATATTTCCTGTTGTTTTCAGCTACAGATTTCCCATTATTGTTTCTTTTATTAGGCCCAGAGAAGCAAAACCGCTGCAAAAGCCTATTGGACATATTTATACCATACTACTTTTTGTGTGTAGCTGAAGAACGTCCTACTAGGTGTTGATGTTTTTGCTGACCTGACCTGAGCGTGCAGGTAGACATTGGCGATGCGGTTGAGGGCAAACTTGTAGCCTTCGGTGCGATCCTCATTGATGTAAGTGACAGCCAGGCGAGAAAGCTTCTCCACTGCTTTGTCGTTACAGGGAACTGGAGCGAGCTCGATGGGCATCAGCAGAAAACCCTCCCCGTTCACATGGAAAGTGTGAAGAGACACGAGCGATATTAGCAGCAAAAATGTGCAGATGTCCATGGCCACAGGCGTACGGACGGAAAGCTGACGGTTCTGAACTGAAGTTTGTTCTTCTGTGTTTGCTTTCCAGCCAGAAAGTGACTTTTGGAATCAAAAACAGAACGCTGAAAGGAAGCCAAGGACAATGTTTGTTTGAGAACAGAGGGGCTGATATATGTGAATGAATATCTAAGTGGTACTTTTAATCCCTGGTGCACGGATGGAGCAAAGGTCAAAACTGTCACTGATAGCTCAATTTGCATTTAAAGGGCTGTGAAAATGCTTTTGATCCCTTATTTTGTTTCACTAAACTCAGATCATCAAGTTTTGATATTATATAAAACTTGATGTTTTACTTTCCAGACAATTGTGCCTCCATGCAAAGAAGTGATTGTCCCTTAAAGTTTGTTGCTGTTGTTCCGGCCCTGGTGGAAACAACTTATAAAAAGAATTTGTGATAACTGGAATGAGTCTGTTTTTTGGATGTCTGCTCTTTATATATAAAAAAAAATTATGGTAATTTAGCCACATCAGAGGGTTTCCACCATGAATGTCTTCTCTAAGATCATACCACAACGTTTTAATTACATTAGAGTGCTGACTTTATTTTGACCAAAACAAAACTGTTTAAGTTTTATTTGAGCGAAAGGAAATTAATTGATGACAAGAAAATGTCTTTCAGGGTTTTCCATCAATTACAGCGAGTTGCCCAAGCAGCACTGAGGCCTCAGACCACCACTGTACTGTTGGGAGGATCACTTTTCTCTGACAATCTGCATTTCCTTTAGATGTACTGAATAGTTCTCCAAAAGTCATTATGATCATCAGAAGGGTTTTTTTTGGGCTACTTTACTCTCTCTTGCTGTGAAAATGTAAGCCTGCAGTTGTTTTGTAACGTCCTGGATTAGTAGTTGATGCATATTTGGACTGCTTTTAGTAGACCCGCCCTACCTGGGAAATTTCACCACTGTTTATTTTTCTCTATATGTGGATAATAACTCTCGCTCTGATTCACAAGAACCCAAATCTTTAAAGCTGGTGTTGTAACTCTTCTCAGACTGAAGGATGTGAGTGAAGTTGTTTCTTGTCTGATCTCAAATATAATCTTGAATTCCTTTCTTGAATTTCTGTATTACTTTTTTGATTTTCTGATTTCCTTCATGTTGTCAGACAGGCTGAAAAGAATTCTTAAATATACAGATCTGGCAACAAGACTCAAAGTGGCTACTAAAATCAATCACCTTTACAAAAATCTGTCTAATAGCAAATAACTCATCATCTAAAAAACTAGAATTTTAGTTTGGATGCTATTTTCCATTTAAAACCATTATTTTAATATTAACCAAGGTTAACTTTATCACATTTATTTATTATCTAAAACATGTAAAAGGTGAGAAAACTGAGGAAATTTATAAAGTGTATGCTTCAGATCCTGGTGAACTGCAGGATCTGACCATCTTTGGAGATCTAGATGAGTAAAGTATTTTATGTATTCATGTTTTCATTTATCAGATAAATACATTCCATTATCTGTATCTTAAAATAATGCAGTTTGAGCTAACCCTTGAAATTTTGTGTTTTCATCATTTTCTATGTGGGTTAATTCCCTGGCAGTCTGCCAGTCTCTCATTCGCATCTTTCTCTCCCTTCTAAGACTAAAACAAATAAAATCAAAATTTAAATTAAGTCACAAAACTCCAAGCCTGAATATCAAAAGCAATATTCCCTTTTACACCTGAGAAATAAACAGATACTTTTTAATCAGCTTAGTTTTTGATTAGCGATTAGCACTAAACACAATTTGTCTGTCAGAAAAATTGCATATCTTATAAATTAATTGTCCTGCTTAGAATTATGGTAATAAGCTTGCTCAGTTAATTACGTTTGCTTGTTTATTTACTTTAGTGATCATCTAGTACTTTAACATTAAGAAGACAGATTTGAATTTAGAGACATCTCTTTCTGTAATCCTTAGCAGGCAAGATGGTTTATTTTTTTAACACATCAAAAGTTACTTGGAAGATTAGGAATTAGGAATTTATCTTCAAATGAAAGTCATTTTATTGATAAGGCGAGGTTGATATTTTGGTTACAGACAATAGAAATTATTCACTCAGGCTGGTAGTTTGTCCAGGAACCAAAACGATTTGAACTGTGCTCCAGTTTTAGAGGTTGCAATGTTATCAGTTCACCAGTAGGAGTCACTGTGCACTTGCTATGATGTTCTGAGTTCTGTTGTTCCAACCTGCAGAACTGAGTTGAACATTGACCAACATCCTGAGACTAAATGAATCCCTATTTGAGACCTGCTTATATCTTGTCACTCTGAATTAACTTAACAGAAATAAATGCAAAAAAATATTTAAATTGAACTTACCGCTCTATGATAAACATTTATTGTCTTTGTTGTTCTAAGCAAGTATTTATAAAAAAAAATACATATATATTTATAGAAATTGATTTTGAAATAATTCATAAAGTAAATTCTGTTTTATCATCAGACATGTTCTTTGTTTTTCAGAAATTCAACATAAAAATGGAAAGCAGGCTTGGCTGTCTGCTGTGGGTGGGGTTCACACTTTGGAACCAGTCAGATTTTATTTCCACCATTTTTGACAGATCGGATAATGTCTGTAACAGCAGCTCAGACTCAGAGCAGACTGGCAAACACAAACACAGTCTCTCTCTTCGTCATCCTCTCCCACACACGCGTTTAATTCATCACAGTTTTGAGACGAGATGAGAGAAAGTGCAGCAATTTGACTGAAAATCTATTAGCTATGAGAAGGGTGCTTAACCCATTCACATGTAACTTTCTGTTTGACTACATAAACTTTAAGCTTTGAAAAAAAAAAAAATGCTTTCCCGACTCTTCAGTAGTGCATTGTTGCAGAATGCACATCTTCACATAGGTGTCAGAAATTTTGCTGTGCGTGCAATCTCTACAAAACAAGAGCCTTTTGCAGCAGCACCGACATCTTAAGCGTGTGTTGTGTTTTTAACGAGTCAGTAGATCGACAGAGGCTGCATTTATAATACTGTGAAGTGCTGGGTGATCTGGGTTTAAGGGCTAATATGAAGAGAATCAGAGCAACATTAGAATATGATGGCAATAAGGAATAAGGTGAACTGTGTGAGGATGATTATTTGGAGACAGACATCAAGTCCTGAATGGAAGAAAACCACCTTTTACAAAAAGTCAAAAACAGCAAAAACACTGAGGAGGAGAGGGAGACTATAGGGGAGAATGGAAAATACAGACAGATTTGTGCAGGAGGTAGGAATTTATGGACAGAGCAACACAGGGAAGAAAGATCCAGATGTGAAGTCCTTCTTTTGAGCTGCAGTCTAAAATAAATAGTAAATTCAAGTTAAATTGTATTCTTGCATATTAGTATTAAGCTGTGTGCCTGCAAACTGTGTGTGAGAAAGTCTCGTCTTTGTCTCACTTTTTTACATTTTACATTTTTTTCTTACAACGTAAAACGTCTTTTGGGTCATTATTATTACTGCCTAATCTAATAATTCAATGTATAGCACCTTTAATAATTCAATCTCAAAGTATACCTTAACATGCATTAATACGCACAGTGGAAACTGTTTCAACATTAACACAGAAGCTAACATCTACAGTCTTCCTTGTCTCTGCTCTGCTTAGCGGTACAGCCAATCAGCACTAAAGAAAATGAATGGCTCTTATGGATTGGCTGCTTTTAAAACCCCAGTCATATGCATGTTAAGTAGCATTGAGTCTTGGTATTTCAGCCTCCTAATCTGTGTTTTCTATTGAATAATTAAAAATAAAAAAAAACTGTGAATAAGTGAATTTGCAAATAAGTTGGAGTTATGTTTCATAGAAAAATACTGAAGTGCAGTTAAGTGGAGATCCAGTGTTTTTAATTTGACCAACATGTTTCTTTGGACTGGAAGTAGCAGCAGCATTTTGCAGAGGTCCAGGATGAGTCCTGAGTTAAATACGAGAGAGAATCTGCAAAGGGAGCTAAAAAATTAGGGTGATGGGAAAGAGGCTATCCCACCCCAAAGAAAAATCCTGAATGTTTTTTTTTCAGTTAAAACATCTGATGTGGTTTTATCTGTACCATTACATCTTTTAACTTTCTTTTGAAATAAATAAACATTTATATAAACACTCCTGTACATTCTATATTCCAACCACATTTCTCTATTATTTATAGCAAATTCAAAAGTGTCTCTTTTATATATTTTCACTGAAATTCTAATAGTCAAAATGGAAATATAAAAAACAATTACTGCTGACTGAATGCCATCTTTACATGAAACTCTGGATTTTGCTGCTTTCACTCTTTTGCTATTATATTTGCATGATTTAACAATAAGCAACAGGAACAAAAATAGCAGTATTTTCTCAAAGCAAGCAAGGTTTCTCATTTAAGTCTTGCTTGGGATCAGTGAGGTGATGTGTGGGTTTTCACAGTCTAAACTGACCTTTTAATTTGCCCTATATTGTGAAGGTGTGTTTTCACGATGGCTGTGTTCTGTGCAGAGTGTGAACACGATAAAGTTGGTAAGGGAGGAAAATGCTGCTATAAGATGAATGAATTCTAGAGAATCATCTCTCCTACTTCAAATAATACAATTAGTTACTAAAAATAAAATAAATTGGATTGAGCTAGAGTTAACTGTTGTTTACTTGACCCCAATGAATTAGGCTTTTAATGCACACAATACACACTGAACATCACATATTCACATGTAGAGAGTTCTCTTTCCACGCATCTGTCCCGTGATAATCCGTTTTCCTTAATCCATTTCACATATTCACTGAACCAGGTTCACCTCTCAGCAGAGGCTGGAGAAGGGAGGCAGAGATACTGGCTCAGCAGAACAAATTCTACTAATACCAGAAGAAGAAGAAGAAGAAGAAGAAAAAAGAGCTGCCTCAGTGTTGTGCGTCTTTGTGTGTTTTCATACAAGGGGAACGGGAACTGGTGTTTGTGTGCGCGCCTGGCTGTACAGAACCACAAATTCATGCGTCAGTGTTACCGGGAGCCAGCTGTGCTGCAGCAGAAAGCGGGGAGAATCTGTGGGGGAGAGATAAGAACGGAGAGGCTGCACCGAGGGCCTGCTCTACCAGCACAACGCCAGACCCAAGTTAGACAAACCTCCTTTGATGTGAGGACAGAATAATCTCCCCCCCTCTGCTCGCTGAGCTGAGATGCCACGCTGCAGCGATGCCCAGGCGCAGATATGAGGGGGCCGCCGTCGTTCACTTTGTACTGCGACGCGCCCGGGGTGGGAGGGGAGACAACAAGGAGAAAATAGAAGAGAAGTGATGAGGGGGTGACTTCCATTCTGATGGAGTCAAACATACTGCTAAAGGAAGTTGCATTGAAGTGTTATGTTAACACATGGACTTTATCACAGTTAAAAAAAAGAGTCAACCAGGGAAATGGAGCTAAAAAAAACAAAGAAACAACTGTCACAGTTTTTTCCAACATGATGATAATGGATCAGCAATCTTTAAATACATGGAAAAACAGTGTTTAGTTGTTTTGTTCATGGATGGTTTTGACTATTTCTGAATTCTACTTGTTAACAAAAACTGAGTTTCCATTGACCAAATAATTGTTTTACATTTTGAAAATAACTTTGCTCAATTGAAACACACCAATTTTGAAAAAAAGGTTTTGGCACCAGGATGAGGTGTGTTTTTTTTTGGTGACAACAAAATTGGTTTATTTTGTAAAACTGCAATGGAAACACTTTTTCATATCACATGAGTCACATGATCAATAACCAAATGTTGTCACTGGCACAAACCAAGAAGAAGAAGATGACAGGAAGTAGTTGGACTACCATGAAATAGAATGTTTTGATTAAAAAAAAAAAGGTCTGGCTCCAAAGAATGAAAATATACAGACACCAAAAACTTTCTGATAAGTTAAATCAGTGTTTTCATTGATTTTAGCAGGCATTGACTGAATACACTGCTAGATTGCTTCACCTCTTGATATCTATTCAGGAAAGAAAAGATTAAAAAACATTTTTAACAGCACATTTACAATAAAAAACACTATTTTGGTCCTAATGTGACATTATCATTTCCTTGTCCATCTCAAAGAGATTTACATGGGTAATTAGAGCAAAATCATAGAAGCTCTTTAAGCTTTTATCTGTGCTGAATCATTTTCTTCATCTTTATCTGGTATGCTTTCATTAATATACAATTTGTCTTTCCTTTTGCATTTCAGATGACTTCCAGCCGCTGTCTCTGCTTTTCTTTCATATGTGTTTTTAATCTTAATAATTACATTCTGCTTTAAGACGTGATGACATTAGAAAAGAAAGAACGAAGAACAGGGACGTGGTTCCTCCTAATTAGTTTACATTTTCCCTCTGGAAGCTGTTTCTGACTCATTCTGTGTTTAAAGAGCTGGACTTTGTTTCCATCCTAAAACATTTCACTGGAACTGGTCAAAGAATAAGCTCTTGTAATGCAGATCTCACAGCTGCATTTATCACCACAGTGATCCAAAAGCCAATTCTGCTTAGAGTGAAAGTGAGTTTTGTACTTCTTTAAATGTAACTATTGAGTGAGAAACTCCTTTTATAGCTCACCTGGTCAAAAAAAGGCACTTAAAAAATAGATCATACACTCTGTTTTTTTAAATCACCTTTAACTTTATTTGCTGTGGCATTGTGTCAATTTGTTCGTTTCTGCAAAGTCATGCAATGTATTTCCATCCAGTGGTGCATCAATTTTGATCATGGTTATTCAAGAGGCTTTTTGTTCGAACACATAATGGTTCCCACTACCGTTCCACCTTTTAAAGATGTATTGGACAATTCTCATCATCTCATTTAGGAGTTCCTGCAATCTTCTGGAATCTCCTAATATTTAATGTTTTCTTTGCTTGATTCCACCCGTCTTATGTAGATTTCCACGACCACTGAAGTAAAGAATGGACATTTACCTCCCTGTGTCTGTAATGAATCTATTTATTAGTTTAACTTTTTGTGTCGATTACTGAAATACACAAACATTTTAATGACTTTTCCAATTTACTGAGATACAAACAAATATGGGGAAAAAAATCACTTCTGCCAATAATTCTCGATGTTCTCCAGAAAGTATTCCTGGACCAGTGTTTATCTGTTTATTGAGTGTCAGCTTTTCAAACCCCATGTTGGATTTCTGTCCACTGTCGCCACATGCATGCTCAGGGTGTGAACAAAGTGACTGCTGCAAAGTTAATAGCACAACAGTCTTGAAATCGTCTAATAATTGGACTGATTTCCATTTATAAACTGAATGTGTTCACTCTACAGACATTTGTTGTGAAGTTGTGCCATAATAGCAAACTAAATTAAAAAGATTTTTATATGCTGTGTCATGAGCGTCACGAGTTCTTGTTGCCATTTTTCTAGAACAATGTGGCATGTTCACATGAACTGACATGATTTCTGCAAATTTGTCAGCAGCACAGTCATGCCGCAAATCTCCTGTTCTGTCACATCCCACACAAGAGGCCACTAAAGGGCACTTATGTCTATGTTTATGAAACCAATCTGAGTCGACTTTTGCTGTGGGACCTGCAGGAAGCAGCTGTTAGTAGCAAAAGCAGTCATAAGAGTGAAGCAAATGGACAGTGAAATGTGTGGCGTTTGCACCAAACTCAATGCTAGTGAAGAGCACAGACTGATGCACCACCAGCGCCCGGCTGCAGAGTTCTGGTCCATGGATTCACACCAGATCCCTGCGCTATCATCCAACACCTGAGCTAAGGTTGCGTATTCTGAGCTATCAGCTGATCAGTTGATGTAACTGTATATTTTTGTACTTAGCTGACATGGGTAGAATGTCAGGTGGTATTTTGCAGATGTAGGCAAAGGCTTCAAATATTTTAGTGTCATGGATTATTTTCTGATCACACTGACAATAAGAAAACTTAATGTGGGTGTCAGAGTAAGGATTTTTAAGCCACCCAAGGTTTATTTGGAGTTGATACTTTGGTTTTATGGCATATTACCTTATACAGTTAAAAAAAACTTCACAGTAAAAGAAAAGTAAAAATAAAAAAATTTCCAATGCTTTTGAGAAATTCAGACTAACCATTTTAGAACTAAAACATATCTCATCTTTCTGATGTATATTACAAAGCTAGCTCAACCAATAAAAAAAAAAAACTTCCAGATCTTTCATACGGTAAACAGAACAAGGAGCATGGACAGAGAAACCAGGAAAGAAACGATGAAGAACCAGGAATTTAAATACTGAGGCAGGGATAAAAAATGAAAAAAAAAGAACCAAATAAACTAATTAGAGGCAATGAGAAACAGCTGCGAAGGCAAGAAAGCAGGCATATTGAGGGAGAGAGAGACTGATTAACACTCAGAGAGCTGAACAAAGAGTCAAAGTATCTGCAAACCAAAGGGACAAGACATGAAAATAATCTAAGCAAAGTTAAGTCTTAACACAAGAATAAGCTAAGAAACTAAACGCAAAGAAATAAATATTACACCACCATGAAATAGCAAAAGAAATTTTGCAGATATTTTCTTTTTTATATTTCACACAAAATAGTGATTTTTTTCATGTGCATTAAAAAAACAACAATAGCCCTGCACCTGTGTTTGTGTTATGAAAAAAAACTTACAACAGGATGAAAGCAGTGGTCATTTTGGACTCATGTTTCCCAGACAACATTGTGTAACTGTCTGTATTCAGACACATCTCCGCTTGTCACGAATCATAAAGATCCCTAAGCTGTTTGCAGATACACATGCAATTTAATTTTGATAAAAATCAAAATATTACACAAGTCTCCAAAGATAATTCCACCCTACATTTTGTTGGACAGTGGAAGTGCATGGCTTCAATTTGACTTCCTGAACAGTGCTATCTCAGGGTGTAATAAAGAAATCCAGAGCCAGAACGACGACGCACAGTATGAGAGAGCGGCTCAATCACAGAATGTGATTGAAGTGCCATGTGTGGTGTTTCAAACTTCAGCTGCCAGGATGCATTGCCCACTCTTCATGTTGCCTCCTTGACCAACTGTAAGATGTATCACAGCCAGTCACCTGCTACCTGCCTCCCTGCTGGAGGTCAGCGCCACTTGTGGCAAGGAGAAAAAACAAAACAAATTATTTTGCTATAATAGCAAAGCTGTTTGGAAAATGTCATAACCTTCTCTTGCTTCTGTGTGTGCATATATTTGTATTTAAATGTGTTTGTAAAACAGTAGTGTTTGACAGCTCAGCTGCTGTTTGCTTGTGTGATGTGTGTTTGTTGAATCATCTCAGCATTTGCATGTTTTTCTGTTATGTGTGAGTGTTTGTGTGGTGTGTGAGCGAAGCAGAAAGGGGTCAGGGAGAAGTTATTCAGTCAGCACATGGCCTTGCCTAACCAAGTGGTTATCAAGCCCATGACAGCTACAACTGCTCCAGGCCTTTAGCTTATTTGTACACCCATGCAGAGTTCTTTGATCTCAGCACTTAAAAGCACAACTAAGTCACCCCAGAGGCCTGGCACATGAAAACCTCAAGATGCCTCCAGTAGTTTGGTTCATATGCGCCTGCGTGTGTGTTTGCATGCTGTTGCATTGGATGAAAGTTTGTGTGCCATGATGTCCAGTGCCATGCAAAAATGTTAATATTGCTGGAATGTCTTAACATTTTATGTTATAATTACAAATCTTGAAGGGATGGTGTTATTTAAAATCAACTTTTGGAGTTTTATATCATGTTATGATGTCATCCCCCCTCTATCGTGTCTCCCTCACACATTCCTAAACATCCAGTGGAACTGCTTGAGCTGGTCATGCGAACCTCAACACTCCGTCCAACGGTTGTAAATGGCATCAATGAAGCGTTGTTGTGATGACGTGGTAAAGGGGGCGTGTTGAAAAGGTTCTTAAAGGGATAGAGGCCAATTTAAAGGCATCAAATACCGCAAATCACGTTTCTTTAAAGTTGTTTTTGATATATACAGCATTTCCATGACGACTGAAGTTACAATAATTACTTGTTTAAGCTAAGAAATGGCACTATGTGCCTGCAAATACATAATACCTCCCAGTCAGACCTCAATTGACCTCATTGTGTCTTTGTGCATTTGTGTGCTGACCATAATGTTGAGGTTCATAATAAAACAATCTTTTACACTGAGTATTATAAGTCATTTTGAATCTGCTCGCTCATGTGTGCTGCAGGTGAGTTGTTTCATTTGTGTTTAAGCCTTTGGAGTTTCGAAGATGTTGTCATTGGGCTTTTTCTCCAACTCTAAATCTGTCAAGCAGATCCTCCAATTGTTAAGTAGAGCTCTTGAATCTCTGTGTATCCTCCCAACAAACCAGTGATCTGCTTGCCTGCTTTGTTCCTCATCAGTCTGCTTTATATCCCATAGAGTTGGTATGTGCTTGGCAGCAAGCCATTTCAATTATCTTCTGCTCTCACTTTCTCCAAAGTAATCTTATAATCTTTCTGCTGCCACCACAGTCCCAGCACAGTCTTTGAAAATCACTTTGCATTTTTCTCAACTCTTTAATGTTAATTAAATATTAGGGCGAGGGGGGTCCTGTTGAATACGTCTGTGTTTAAAAAATGTTTGCTTTGTATTTTTAGATGTTGTCATTAATAATTCAGCTTGTTGCAGCTTCTTAAAGTCTTAGAACGATGCAGGTTTGTGAGATCACGCAGCCAATTTTCTTATCCATCCATCCATTATATTCCATTGAATCAAGTTTCCGGTGCGGCAGCCTAAAAACTACTGCATACTTCATTCAGCCAATATACAGTCTTCATTTCAGGATGTCCATATTGGCACACACCTTTCATAAATTCCTCAGAAAATATTCCTTCTCCTGCTAGTAAAACACCAGACACTGGAAGCTGACTAGTTGAAGCGAAATATTAACTTTGCTGTCCAAGAAAAAATTCCCCATAAAATACTTCTCACCAAAAACAAAACATTTTGCGCAAAGCTTTGTCAAACAAGTTTGACTTGGGCCTGGAGTTTAGTTTGTCAGGCGGATGCATCTCTGCAAACAAAATAATTTCGCCATGCGACTACGTCATTGAGAGCTGATTTCAGGATTTGTGATTAACTATTTGGTGGCTTTAAGCAGAGAGGCCTAGACTTGGCCACTTGGGCCAATATTTCTCTTTGTGTTGGATAAATACCGTCTCTCCAGCATGTGCTGGGTCTTCCTGTGGGCCTCCTCCCGATGAGACGAACGCCTCACCAGGAGCCGTCTGGACCAGATCCCAATATGGAGGAGTAGCAGCTCCATTCCGAGTCCTCCAGGATATGGAAGTACTGGATCTCTCTATGAAGGCTGACATTGTGTTAAACCTTTTGGTATCTTAGTGACAGACTTCTATGTCTTTTATAGAATTTTTTTGTTAAATAAAGGGGATGTCTTGTACAAAATTCTCATGTTGCATGTTTTTGTACTTCTACTGTTTCTAAAAACAATCCAAGCACTTAAGATCTATCTTGATCCATTTCAACTAATGCTTTAGGTCATTGTATATAAGAGCTGTGGAGTTGTCATTTATTAATGCATCCCACATGTTATAAAAGTCAGTGGTTTTATCTCAATGTACTTATACAAAGGACAAGCCTTTTCCCCATGCATCATTGCCACCAAAGGGTTGTAAGTTCAACTGCTCTGCAGAGGTAAAAGTTTTATACTTTCACTCTGACTTGGGGAAACTGACAAGTTAAAGATCATATCTGAGTTTGAAGAAGAACAAAAATGTCCTTCCTGTCAGGAGCATTAAAGGATACATACCTTTTTCACCTTTCATTCATGTCAGCCGAATTGATCTCTGCTGGATGTTTGCATCAAAATGTCTGGTTTTGGTAAAATAGAAATTCAGGTGGCGGCTCAACTCCCACACAGTCTGTCTCGATCCCTGACTACCACTCTTTGCTCGGCTGCCTCTGACCAACTATCTGGCTGATTGCACTCCCTTTTCCTCCTTCTCTGCCCATCAGATCGGTGTTGCTCACAGGCTGAGAGGGAGGATGTGTGAAAAGCTCCTGCAGAGACAGCAACCCCAGGAAATGCCAGCCAAAGAATGACTGAAACAAGGAAAGTGTGTGCCTCCATATGTGTGTGTGTTTCATGTCATTCTACTTCCTCTAGGTTTCTCCCCATCTGATTTTCCTCACTTGAATGGACAAAATCCTGACAGCATTCTAATGCATGAAAGGAATATTAAAACTGTGTTGTTCTAGCAAAATGAATCACTATAAATATGCAAAAGCATTTGCACAGCTGTTTACATCAAAATTCAAAACCCTTCATAGGAAGTCTTAAGATTTTAATCATATTCACATTTAGATATAAAAAATGTACATAATGTCTGAACAATATTTGCATTCAGTATAATGGAACCATGCGATATGGCCATTTTCACAGTTTTATTTATCTCAGTTTCTACTATTTTCAAGCAGATTATTATCCAGGATTACCCTGGGTGTAGCTCCACCCATTTCCCCATCAGCTCTGGTCAGTACCTGTTGAAGAAATCCCCACAGCATGATGCTGCCACTGCTGTATTTTACATCTGGAGTGGTACTCTAAGGGTGAATTGTTTTAACAGGAAGTTCTAATACTGATAATGAGTTTTAATAAAGTGAAAAAAGAAAACAAGTGATCCAATTTACCAGAATTGAGTGAATTTGTTACATGTAATCAAATTAAGACTATCCAAGTAAATATATTAAGTTTATTATGTTATCATATTAAGCAAATGTAAATAAAGCAAGTTTGACAAACTTAAATTGATTATACGTGGCAAATTAATTACATTTTTTCTTTAAGTTGGAGGGCCATTCTCTTTTTTCAGTGTAGGTTAACATACCAAGCATTTATTTTAAAGTCAGTGATTAAAGAGCAAGCCATAGCTAGGTGTGAATTATTCTCCGTTTACAGCTACAGTTACATTAACTGAGCTGTTCTAAGTTGGAGAAAGACTGAATAATGCATCTAATTTGGCTTATATGAAAAAATAGACTACGTTTAAAGGTGAAATGAATACAATGAGCTACTTTAAAAGAAAAAAGTGAGGCCGTTTTACGCAGTTTGAGCTCTGGATCTAAGATTTTTATTTATCTTGGATTTATAGTGTCGTTGAAAGGTGCCTCAGCAGACTGGCCCGTCAAAAGAGGACCACAGGTGAAGACACGGGGCTTTACAGCATCACAAAAACGCTGCAGCCATTGTGTTTCTGCATGAATAAATATGCATAAATGTAATAATACAATAGTGAACTGTGTGGGTACCTCCTACTGGGGTGCCAGTGCCTGCGCTTCTACATCTGGCTTGAGCTTTGAAGTGGCAGGTGTGCCTTCAACATGCCACACACATACAAATGCGAAAATATGGACAGAGATACACACAAACACCCAGAGACACACAGCCAGCAGCAGATTGTGAAATGAGAAAGATAGGTCTTTTCTGGCAAGTACAAAGGACATGCACATTGTCAGCCTGGCACTCGGGGAGTGTTTTTGAGACGGTGTAAACAGATTCACACATTCTTTAGGGGCTTTATATAAACAAAACAGGCTACAAACTGCACACTTGTCTGTTAGAAGTCATTCGGGATGAGCAATGACTTGACTGGAGTCTCACTACTAATGCGAGGAACACTTGATCTAACACGATTCCCTCTGCCAATAGCATTGCCTGATTGTATTTCATATAAAAACTTGAGATTCACACTCATGCACACACGTGCAGAAGAAAAAAACAAACTTAAAATCATTTTGGAAGCGAGCCACAGCGACCGTAGAGAAAAGAGAAAACATTTCTAGAAAAACCATAAATCGCTTTGGGTTGTCACAACTTCATAAAAGGCTCTCATACGTTTCTGTGTTTAGAAAGATTACACAAGGAGAAACAAAATATAATTTTGTCAAACATTTTTTGGACAGCATGTTGAGTGTTTTGATCCCCAGTTGTTTTTCAAAAAGGGTGGTAAGCTGAAAATCATAATTCTATTGGAGTCTCTTACCTAAACCATTTTAACATCAAGAAAAACCAACAACTAGAGCTAATTTGATGAAGCTACTTTCATAATGCAATGTTGGACTTTAAATGCAGAGCGTTTTATCTGAGGTATGACTCATTTCAGAGCATTAAGCTCATTAAAACCATCATCAACACTATTTCTGATTATTACCATGTTAATGAGATATATCAGAGCATAATCATCATACCAGTTCAAGCAGAGCAGAAAGTAGCAGTAACTCAGGTAATCACAAGTTGCAAAAGGCACAAAGTGAATTAGATGGGCTTCACTCTGATAAAACCACAGGTTGTGTTCAGGAGGAAAGTGACGGAGTGAAGAAGCCGACCAGCAGCAGGCATTACAATATCTGAAAAACAAAGTTTTATAATTTTTATATGGAAATACGTCATTCATTAAACAGCATAATCAGCTGTGGAGAATACTTTAAAACAATTTATGGAAATGTCACAGGAACAATGTACTGTTATTCTTTGCATTAACTAGAATTTTCAGCCCATCTACCTTCTTTTTATTCATGGATGATGAGACTCATACTGCAGTCATTACTCAGTAATTAATAGTAGGCGTTGGAGTGTTTTTGAAAGGCACTTAAATGCTTTGGTTCAGACATTTGAAAAAAAAAAAATACTAACCATGGTAACAGAACATTATTATAATAAAAGGAAGCGGTCTGTAAGATATTTAATTTTTTCATCATGTAATAAAAAGTGAACACCTATTATCAATAGCTTTGCTTATTTTACAATTTCTAGTGTCTCTTTGAATGGAGCTTTATTCACATTTTGTCAATTTTTACCACCAGTTTCACTTAAATGTATGTGATGTAACCATTAACTGTATGTGTGTGCCAGTGATCATGTCTATATGTCTGTATTGTGTTTACAAAATTCTATTTTATTCTAGATATATTTTTGTAATCTATCAAGGGTCAAATGGTGACATTTATACTTGAGCTGTATATTGACCCTTTTAAATAAACTTTATTTTTGCTACTTTTTCATTTGTTGGTATTGAATGTGATGAACACAAAGTAAGGCAACGTAAGTAAGGCAAGCTTAGTTGTATAATTCCCTTTAGTAACATGACAATTCAAAGTGTTTTAAATGATGAAAACATTAAACAAACAAAATAAAATAACAAAAATGTTATGAAAAGTTGGAATATGGACTAAAATTAGTGATGTTCCAGTTGTTATTAATCAAATGCAATTGATTTTTCTAGCCTTGATTTAAAGGAGTTCAGCATTTCAGTAGTTTTGCAGTTTTCTGGACGTTTGTTGCTGATTTGTGGTGCATAAAAAGCAAATGTTGTTTCTCCATGTTTGGCTGTGACTCTGGTGATGCAGAGCAGACTTGAACCAGAAGACCTGAGTGGTTTGAAAGGCTGATTCAATGGGAACCGATCTTTAATGTATTTTGGTGCTAAGCCATTCTGTTATTTATAAGCTGGACAAAGTATTTTATAGAGTTTTCTCTGAGCTACAGCGTAAGGACTTTAGAACTGAAGCTGGGTGACGATGAGTGGAAAACTTGGCCTTCTCGTTTCCACATGATCCAGCCTGTGGGGTCTTACAAGGATGTGGCCTTCAAGGACCAGCAGGGTCATGTGTTTTGAAGGATCCAGCAGCTGAATTGAGATACAGATATAATCCAATGGTTGTTATGGGAACTTAGTGACCCCAAGATGCCACACTTTGTTGCAGTTCTCTATTAGAGATCTTCAAAGCTCTCTAAATATCCTCCTCACAGTGTGAGGTGGCGAGATGCACAGGAGTCGATGTCCAGCTTAGCTGTTGGAATGGGTCTGGGTGTTCATATGCCAGGAAGGCAGAATGTCAATTAATGGAACTTTTTTCAACTTTTTTTTAAAAGACCAATTTGATGGGAAAAAAAAAAAAAAAAAACTCAACCAAACTCAAAATAAAAAAGACAAAATGAACACTGCGTCAGTGGCGTTATTTGACATAGTGTTCTGAAATTTAAATTCAAGTATTTAACAAAAGCTACACCAACTTTGGAGAATGTGTGTTGATTTGTTGCGAACTAAAATTATTTCTCATGGGAAAGAAACATTTTGTGGAAATATTGATGCAGCAGCTCTTGACATCAGTCACTCAGTTAAACCTTGGGATGTCAAGAAGTGGTGTGGTGGTGAGGCAAACGCTCGGCAACCCAGGTGAGATGAAACATGATGATTTAATAATAAATTATAGTAAAGACAGTCCAACAACCGAGGCAGAACTGCAGAGCGGAATCAGAGGGCTCATCACAGGTAGCGCATGGTAAACGAATGGACACTGACAACAAACTGGCGAAACTCAGACGAGGACCCGACAAGGAACAAAGGACACAGGTGGGATTAAATACACTGAGGGTAATCAAGGAAACAAGACACACCTGGGAACAATCAAGGGGAGGAGAGCACAGAGACACAGAACTCGAAATAAATACACAGAACCTGACATGGGAATAAATTAGAACTTCTAATGGATATTCATTCACCAAATATGTTACAAAGTAGCCAAGTCCTGTTCTCAATCCCTCTTAACATTTGTGGGCAGAGCTAAAGATGTTTGTGCATGCAAAACCTTGCTCAGATACTCCAGTTCTTTCTAAAGGATTCTGCCAAAATTACTGCAAACTGTTCAGAGAGGTCCGAGGAAGGACATCTAGAATTTGATAAGAGAATGTACCGGTATGCAAATTTCTCCTGGCACAAGTACAAATATATTTGCTAATCCTGACTTAAAACAGGAAGAGTTCAGTCTTCAAAAGTATGTCTTCTCATGTAGCATATGTAAACATCTGTTCTTTTGCCATGTCGACTCACACACACCATCCATCCCCCTGAGAAGATGTTCTCCAAAGGGTTTTTACACTAACCTGATGTCAGATCTAGAGAGCACTTCTCAACGCTTAGAGGAACAAACGTAGAACCGCACTGCGGCATCAGTACAATTCAGAGTTCAGACGGCTGTGGCGTGTCAGGCAGCAATGGAAAAAGTGTAACTAATAAAATAGCCAGTCGGGGCAGCGGTCATATGCTAATCCCAATCTTGAACTCAAACACCACAGAGAAATTCTCTCAAGAAACCGTGATCCTGCGTTCAAAAATAACCCCGTCCTAATGAGTTTTCTCCTCTGTGTGTGTATGTGAGGGCAGGATCGGGCTTCAGCGACAGAGTAATTAAGAGAAACAAGTCTTTGATCTTAATGAGGGCTTTCTGCTCTTGTCAGGGAGTGAGGGGATGTGTACATATGTGAGAGGGTGTGTTTGTGTTCATTCTCCTAGCAGCTTAAAAAAGAAGAAGAAGAAGAAGGGGGGGGGAAGGAGCAATCCCAAAATAACCCACTTTGAAATGAAAAGTAAACTCCACCACTGTTACGAAGCAGCAGGGAAGTTTTATCCCTCTCCGTCTGCTCTGGCTACTGTCTGCTTTTTTGGCCACTTTGCTTCTGTCTGTATTTAGGTCATTCTGTGTCGAAACAAACAAAAGACATCCTGCATGTGCGCTTTCTTCTCAACTTAATGACTAATTGATTGGAAGATCATTTGAATGCTGAGGAGCAGCAGCAGCAGCAGGACTCCACTCTGTTCAGCGGTGAGAGTGATGCATCCAAACAACACCAACAAACATGGCCTGCAATCACTCTGGAGGGGGTGCTCCGCTGAGAACATCATTACCGACCATGTGTTGTCTGTGAAATCAAAGTGGGCTTTGTTAAAAAGAGCCTGGTAGTGGGAGTGTGTTTTCTGCTTAATCAGACTGTCCAATGATACACACACGAGATCCAGTCTGTCTTTTGGGCACATGAAAAAAAAATAAAAAATCAACAGAAAAAAGACAAGAAACAGAATTAAACATGGAGAGGCGATGATTGCCCTGTTGATGATAACCCTGCTATCTATCAAACAGAATAGAAGAAGAATGTGGTAGTGCTTGAAAAGTACTATCAAGCTGAATAAAATATAACTCTTTAGTGGAGAACATGATGAGTGAGGTGCTCAATCATTTATTTAGCAGATATGTTACTGCAACATGTCCTCAGCGGTCTCAGGTCGTGAGAAGGAGGTTGCTATCTGTTTGGAGTTCCCAGTGATTAACCGAACATGCATGTGCTCCGACTATGAGGAGTCCACAGAACTCAGTTAGCCCTCTGCTAACAGGTAGAGGTAAATGCCAGGCCCATTACAGCCATGACTTTTCTCCTCCAGGGAAAACAACCATCTTCTAACCAACCAATATACCTAACACACACACAAATCATTCAGTAAATCCTTTTGGCAAAAGCAAAACAGCAAAAGGCATGATACAGGACAAGACGAGTGAGAAACCATCTGAAAGGTAGATTTTATTTGATTTAATTCAGTTCAGGGTTTTTATGGTTGACAGAAACTTTCTGACACAACCTGTCATCTTTCCAACAGTGGTGGGTTTTAGGTTGTCACTATGTTTTGACTTTGGATAATTTTGGTTGTTGACGTTTGTGACTAATGGTGTTCCATACTGTTTCATTCCTTTGTGTAGAGATTCTTAGTCTTCATGTGTTCATTTCTCTGTTTCTTCACATTTTTCTGTTAGTTTTTAGCTTCCGGTGTACCAAGATCCTTTTGTGTCTGGCTTATTTCCTCCGTGTTCATCTGTCTCTTTCATTTAGTCCTTCACCAAGCTGCTCTCCATTCTCCTGATTAGTCTCACCTGGTTGCCATGTCATTCAGTCACCTTCCAGCCTGTCGCATTACCTCGTTGTGAGATCCTTCGTAAAGATGACGGATCTCATAAAAATCTAGTTAAAGGGGGGATTTTTAATGATCAAACATCAACAAACTTACTGAACACTGGTGGAAAACCTATTTCCCACCCCTGTCATTTCTCTCATGCTTCTGTCTTTACTGCAGCCAACATTCACTTTGACTTCAGTTGAATTTGTGACAGTTGAGAAATATCTGCAAAAAGCAGATATTTTGTGTAAATCTTTCAGTTGTTTCTCTGGTTGTGTATTTTCTGCTGGAAGGTGAACTCCCAGTTTCAATTCATTTTCTTTCTAGATTCCTGATTGTCCCAACTCTGACCTACTTCTATGTCCATGCAGAAGAAAAGCACTTTTTTCCACTGTGGGTATTCTGATGTATTCAGGGGATATTGGTAATGTCAGTTTTTCCTCCACGGTAGGATTTTTGCATAAAAGAAAAATGTTTTGGTCTCATTTGATCAGAGCGTCTTTGAGGAGGTTTTCAGCAGCAGCTGTCTGTGAAAACCTGGTTTATAAAGTCTGTCACTAATAGTTGCTGCATCAGAAATTCACACATAAGCTGGAAATCTTTAATAGTAAGATTGAATTATCCTCAGGTGTATTTAAAAGATGAAATCTGAAGCCAGATAGATTTTATTTAGTGTTATCAGAGAGAAAGAGGGCCCACTGTTCTGAATTGTATTTGTTGAAAAACAGGGAAACTGTATTTTTGCTTTCCTTCCACTTCTGAATCATGCTCCACTTTGTTTTGGTTTATCAAATAATGTCCTCATAAAATATACTGAAGTGTGAAAAGTAATAACACACCATGTGGGAAGCTTCAAACAGTATGAATACCTTCTCAAAGCAATAACTTCTTACTGAAGGAGACATAATGATCAAATGGAGCCACCGATTCTGTAAGTGGTAAAGATAAAAAATTGAAAATTACAGTAATGCATAAGATGACAAATTATAGTTAAGCTAAAATATGGGAATTTGGTCAATTCCACCATCCTGAACTGGAAAAGCATCATCCTCTTCTCTTGCAGGGCAGAAACAGAGCCCCGGGCCAGAGAGTGTGCTTGTGTGTCAGCGAACGTTAAAATAAGTACGTAGCAAAACACATTGTGCTGTGCTGTGCATGACTCACACAATCAGCATATTCCATGTGCAGATTCATTTATAGAGTAGGCAACGCTGTGGCGGGCTGCCACCTGCATCCAACAGCAGGTTTCTGCCTTAATGAAGCTTAAACGAAGGCTACAGAGAGGGCCGCTAAGGAGACAGGAGCTGCTGGAGCTGGCAGCAAAAATACTGCAAATTTGAACTTACTAGAACATCTATTTATATATGCTTATATAAATATATGTTGCAAATTCATTGTAAACTTACGTAGACAGCACAAAGATATAAGAAGAGAAGCCAAAATTAATCTGATTGCCAAATGAATAGCGGTTTTATGAAACTCCTTGTTCAACTTTGTGGCCCAGAACTTTAGCATAAAAGTAGAGACTCAATGTCATCATAAGCTGCAATTCCTTTAATCATAAAGTTGCACAAATTAAAATTACAAAAATAAATTTGCTTAATGGAAACACACTCTTTTTGATACAAAGTTTTTTTTACGCTAGGATGATGTGGTTGATAGGATGAAGAATTTACATGCTTATCCCTAGTGGGGTTACTGAAATAGATGTATTTTGCAAAACTGCAATGGAAACAATTTTTTCACCTCACACTGGTCTCATGATCAACAGCCTGATGTTACTACGGGTGAAACAACAAAGAAGACGACAGGAAGTAGTAGGAGGATGATGGTTTGTTTTTGTTTTTTCAGACAATGTGCAGCTGGTTTCACCAGAGTTCTCACAGAATGGCACAGCTCAGAAAATGTTCTGTGGCATTCAAACAAGTTGAATCTACAGCTCTTCAGTAAAATTGCCAACTACAATTTTCCAAGTATACTCCCAAGTATAAGGTTCTTGTCTCTCCTGAATAAGTCGCCAACGTCTCCTCTGATGGCTGATAGTGTCATGGTGTGGTCTGGTGGACCCAAAAGCAGCAGGTAAAGACGTGGTGCGGTTTAGAAAATGGAATTAACTAAATCAGAGTCCAACTTACAAAACATGAGCATCCAAGGGAAAAACAAAAACTAACCATAATCAAACTTAGATAGAAACAAGGTTGATCTAACCACAATGAGAACTAAGAAACTTAGAGCTAGAGAAACTAGAAGAGCTAAACAAAGAAATAACCTAACTAGAATTACTAAAGGAAGATATACATAGACTCAGACATGGAAGAATAACTGAACCTAGGGTGATGAAATTAAGAAATAAACCTTACTAGAAACACTGCAGGGAGGATGAAATAAAAAATAACTAGAAGGATAAAATAGAAATAAACTATAGTCACTAAAGAAGGCTTAACATGGACTCAAACAAACAAGGATAGAACCTAAGGTAACTAAAGAATAAACCTAACTAGAAACATAATAAAGGACTGAAAATAAGGAACGCAATAAGACAATTCTTATTGCACTTAATACCTCAAATAATAATATCCAGAGGACCATGAAGGGCTAAACTAGAGTGAACTAAAACATAAAGCTAAATAAAATGAAAACCATTAGCATTTTATTTTTTAGTGTAGTTGTGTTCTTGATTTAAGATGGAAATAATCCACAGAAGCTGTTTTTCCATACCTGTACAACAATAAGAAAGTTTAGTGCATCTTAATGGACAATACTATGAAGAACCTGTTAAATAACTACCTTGATGATTTTAACACAGGTTGATGACAGACAGATTAGCAACAAATTATGCGATCACTTTACAGCTGTACTGACGACAGAGTAATCAATCTGTAGTTTGGAGATTATTAGTATTTATCAAATATATTGGAAAGCTTTCACTGCCTGATTTTCCTTTAATATGCAACTAGAAAGAGATTGGCTGAAAGTAAACAAATATGAAAACAAATATGTAACAAATATGTAACAAATCATATATGAAAACAAATATGATTCCAGAGTGGTTTAACCTAATTTAATGATCAAATGTCAAAAAAAACTTTTTGCAAACTATTTATCATACCACTCAGTTTAAAGCACCATAATATGGACCAAAATCTTTCTGCTGAATGTTTATCAAAACATATTTGTTTACAGTGCTGATTTTAAGAAGTGAGCATGTGCCAGTACTTAAATTAAATTGCTGTATAATCTTTTTTTATTTGAAAAATCACTACTTACATGATGCACACAAGTTAAAGAATGAGATTTCTTTCAACTATTTGAGAATTTCAGTAAGTTTCGTAGTTCAGTGAAATGGTGTTTTCGTATGTGTAAGGAAATAACGTGACATAAGATGAATTCACTTATTTAAACTGTATAAAGCATAAAAAGTGTAAATACATATCCATAGAAAAGTTAAGTATATGCAGAGGCATTTTCCCTTTATTCCTTTCCAAATTTCTCTAAATGACTTTCACATTACATCTGAGTAATAATTTCAAAGAAGGTTGCAGAAAATTTACAAACTGCACAGAAAGCAGAACTCCAGAAAACATTTACAACTAGCCACCTTACTCAATGCTAGGATCTTAGTCTTGGGATAAGAAATCAGCCCGAAAGAAGTTGATGAAAGCCTTCTACATCAAAGAACTGCAGAATAATTAACAAAAATATTCTGTTTTATGTATATCAGAGCAGTTTCCAAAAATTATTCATACACACAGAGAGAGAGAGAGACTCACACACAGAATATAGCCTCCACAAACTTGTTAAGCACATCAAACAACTTTGAGAAATGCAGATATGTCAGTGGGTAAATGAACAAATGTTTCTCTCTGCCTGAAAACATGACCTTTTTAGAGTGCCGTCTGCTTTCTGTTTGTGGGACGCAGACGATACGAGTCTTAATCAAACTGGAGCGTTTGGTCCAGGCGGCTGCTGACAGCTTCAGACAGTTTCTCATTACTGAGCTGGCATTTAGCATTTAGTCATTTTAACATTCAGTTCCACTCCTGTCTGCTGACTCAGAGCACAGTCTGTGCTCTGCTACTCCAAACACACCCAAACACTCTACAGTGGGTCCTCTAACAAGGCTCGAAACCCCCTTAATAGAACAGAAAATGCTGACTAATGCACTGATTAAGGCTGATGAAGAGTAATACACAAAGATACATGGTCAAGAGAAATTGATGGAAATTTTTTCCCTTTCTTGGCTTACTCATTTTTTGCTTCATTTGCCCAGCTAATTTGTTTTATTGATTGCTTGAGGCTTTTCCTAATATTCGCACAAGCGCACACCTCTCCCCGTGTGCACTTGTTTGTTTTTCACCCATGTGAAAAATGTTATTAGATTTCTGAATACAGCCCTGCTGGATTTATGCCAAAATAAACAGAATCAACAGTCATTTAATCATGTGTAATTTCCCGTGAAGCTGTGTGACCGAACTAAAGAAAAAAAATAATTAAAAAAACGAGTTTGTGAGAAGCCAAACAAAACGTATCTATGAATTTCCCTGAATCAACTGGCTTCTGGCAGCAATTCAGAACCCGACGCTTCTTTAGGCTCCCGTCAGTGTCATTTTGTTTCATGAGGAATGCTTTGTGAGGAACAGCATGGAAACTGATTACAGCCATCAGAAGCTCCCCGGTCTCAGCCATATTGATTTGAAAGACTACAGGGATAAAGTGATAGTTGGAGAAAGAAAGCATCAATCACGTAAGTTACTGATCGGACAACTTTATCCTCACTGAATTCCAGTGTGGCGATCGTTTTCCTTTGTTACACCTGTGTTGCACACTTCCCTCCATGTATGTGGAAATGTAGTTTTTAATTGTCTGTTATTGAAGAATAATTAAAACTAAAACTAAAATAAACAAGATGTTTGATTAACTTTGAGCCCCATATGCAGTACCAGTTTTATAACCAGTTTAAATGATAAACTGAACTTGACTGCACTGTCTGATAATCTGGAATGTTAACTTGGAATCTGCCAATATGACTGGATTACCATGACTCTTTGTTTTTTACGTTCCTTCTTGTTAAATGGTGCAAAAACAATAAAACTGAATCGAATAGAAAAACTCAGTGCATTGCCAAGTTGGGAAAAATTAACTAAAACATAAAAACATAGTGACAGTTGCACCTATAAATGCTTTATTTGTAATTCTGAAGGTCTATATTTCTTTTACTGATCTACAGCCATGAAATACAAGCATATTGCTACATCAGTTGTGAATTAAGGGTGGAGGTTGATGCAACTGAAATGTCGGAAATGAGGTAAGTAAACTATTTACTGCAACTACTCATGCCAACGCATACAATCTTATGAAATCAAACATGAAATTATGAAATGGGCAATAATTCTGAATCCTACTACTAAATGTGATACACTAATTTGCCCACGAATATCCATGTTTTTTTTTTTTTTTTTTTGGAGTGATGAAGTAAGAAACTTTTAGTTTTTTTGTTTTAACTTCATCGTTGTATAGTATTGTTAAATCTGTGGTGTGTGGTTATGAACACAGTTATAATTAATCCTGTGAAAGAAAGAGATGATTCTAAATGTCTATATGTTGCTTCAGGTCAGCAAAATACCAAAACCTCAAATTTGGACAGTGTGGTGTTAGGTCAAATAAATACGAAAAACTAAATGTTCCTTTGAAATAAGACCAATGCCAATTCAGTCATTTCAAACTTTTCTTTTATCGGTTGAAACAAAGAGGATTTCTTATCAGCAATATAAGTACTTTAGAAAAAGTGTACTTTTTATTTCCTGTTAGTCTTTGGAGCATAATTATGAAAAGACCTGCAAATCTTACATTTTGTTTAGTTGAGGATCTGTCCACTTTGACTGTCTGGACATCTTCAGTAAGGCAGATAATTCACAGAAAGAAAAGAATAGATTGAAAATGACAAAGTGTCGTCAGAAGGCAGCTAGAAAGAAGAATCAGTGCACTCAAAGATGCAGCCGTAATCATGGAGGTGGTATAGAACGAGCTCAGGTACTGTCAATCAGAGCTGTTGTAGCCATCTTCCTAAAAGCCAGCTTTATGGACAGCACAACACTTCCACAGACGAGCAAATGCATCAGACATGGCTCAGGGATTTCCAACAGAAAACACAGCTTAGGCAACTGGCCAAAAGCAATGAGAGAGTGTGCAAAATGTATTAGTTTACCAGTTTAATCGGCAAGATTAACCTCTATGAAAATAAATTTGTGTAGTTGTTGTGAAGTGACATGAAATGGCAGAGAGCAGAATCAAAATGTAAGGTGAAAATAAACCAATTTACTTTAAAAAAGGAAACTCAAAGATTTACCAAAGGTGAGAGAAATCTGAAATAAAATATGACAAGATGAACAAAAGGAAACTGACTAAGGAATGAACTGAATCTGGAAATAAAAGACAAATTCTTAAATAAAGCAAAACACAAGGACAAAGTCCCAGAGATTATATAACGTGATGTACAGTAATTGCTTAAATGAAAAAAGAAAGTCTGAAAATGTGTTGACCAAAGCCTTTATGTTGTCTGAAAAGGCCAGATTCAAATTTGTGCTTGACAGTTCTAGGTTTAATATTGATAAATAACGAAGCCATGACCTGATGTACTCAGCTTCTCGATGAAAGGAGGAAGAGCCCATTGATAATTGATCGAGTGATGAATATAAACAATTGGCTGCCACAAATCATTGATCCATCGGTTAGCCACCTCTGTGATCCCAGATTCTGGGATATTCCTTAGAAGAAGAAAAATAACTTAGAGTTCAGCTATTAGTGAGGATAAGTTGCTGATTAAAAAGAAGAAATGCTGCAATGTTGAAAAAATAGTGAGTGGAGATGAGCAAAAGCCAAGTTGGTTAAACTTACACTCACAACTGAATAGTTAAATTAATCACCTCCAAATCCAAGATGTTGGTCTTTAGTCAGAAAAACGTTAAATGTCATCTGACTATGTGAACTGGTTCAAGTGGCTGGGAAGATAAATGTCTGAGTTTCCCTGCTCAGGCTGCTGCTTCCTCAACTTGACCCCAGATTACGCAGAAAATAAAAGACGGATAATAAAAATACTGAGGTTTAATGTCAGTTTGACAGTAGCTGTAAAAGTATTCATCATACTCATACACCTCACACTTTTGAACATTTAATTACACTGTAGCCACAAACTTCAACAGATTTTCTGTGATACACCAACTCAAAGGAGTGTTTAAATGTAAGATGAAAGAAAAATTACTCTTTTTTTTTTTCTTATGTTTTGCAAAAATCGGAAAAGCGTGAGGTTGTTAATACTTTGCAGATCCTTCTGAAATGCATTCAGCCATGTCTCTAGTTTTGAGTTCTTCTTTGCTAAACATTTAATTGGATGGACAGCTTATACAAACAACAGTTAAAGCTTTTCCACAGATTCTAAATTAGATGTGGATCTGTCTGTTTTCAGTTTTTTCATAAAGTATCTCTGCTTGAAGATTCTCCATAACTTTATTCCCAACCTGCCTGCTTTGTTCCTCAGTCTTCATGGTTTTTGTTCACAAAACACCTAAATTTACACTGAAAATGAATTACACACAATTGGAGGACTAATTAAGTGAGTCTTAAACTGGATGCAATAGAATTTATTGGGGGACTTTCCTGAAATTAATCACCCTGCACTCTTCTGGGTTTTATTGAAGAAAATGTTTTAAAACTAGAGTTTTAAAACAGAGTTGGTTAGTAACTAGTTACATTTATTTGAATAAATTATTTGAAATAAATTACTTTTAGGAGCATTTTTACTACTCTGTACTTTTTACTTTTACATGAGTAATTTTATTATGAAGTATTTTTACTCTTACTTGAGTAAAATTTCTGGGTTTTCTGCCCATTGAATGAAAAAGAAACATGTTATAACCAAAAATTCACCAGACACGACACAAACCTGCAGTTTTTGTTGAAGTTTTTTATCAAAAGAAACAAATTTGGAAAACTTTTGTTTTGCTTGATTTTGTTATATTTTTTTTATTTGTATGAATTATTTGGGTTTTGGGCTTTAAAATACCAAAATTTCCACTTAACTTTGCTTTTTGGTCCATCTGATGATGTAATTTATAAGTATGAAATGATTGATAATTTGATCAGTTGCTCAGTACTTGAGTAGACTTTTTACTAAATCCTTTTTTACTCTTATTTGAGTAATTTCGTGGCTACTTTTTACTTTTACTTGAGTAAAAATATGTTAAAGTAGTGCTACTGTTACTTGAGTATAATTTTTGGGTAGTCTACTCATATCTGAAAATTAAGCATCATGTTGCTTCCACTTTGCAAATATGTACAACTCTATATTGCTCTATTGCGTATAACCCCAATTCAAACAGATTTGTAAATGCCACTTGGTGAAAAAGTTTAAAGGGGAATGAAAACAGCCCCCCAGTAAAATACCAGCCATCCAACCAACTAGAACTGAGTTACATTTTCTTCCTGCGCTGCAATACAGCAACTAATTTTGACTTCAGCAGAGAAATAGAGAGAGAAGGAGAGGGAAAACAAACTGCAAATAAAAATACAACCCAAACCGCTGCTCCTGATCTATTTCTGCTCCCTAATCTCATAAGTGACTCTCTCTTGGAAGAGCAATCCTTGTTGCACCGGTGTTGGTAACTCCAGCCTCTCAGAGGACCAATACTTCTGTAAATCCCACAGCGGCGAGGCTGTCTGTGCGACTGGTAATGGGACTTTTAAATGACTACCACCAGCTACCTGCGCTGCACACCTCACTGCTGCACAACACATTATCAGGAGATTATCCCCCGGCGTGGAGTGAATTCTTATCTTTTCATTGCAGTCGGGATTATTTTTACTTGCTGTTTCGAAGGCACAGGTGGGAGAGTTGGTGATGTAATGAAAGTCCAAGCAATTAAATTAGAAACTCCAAAATTGAGGTTTATATTAATACATTATTCTACATGGTCCGTAAGTTCAGATTTATTACTTTTTTCATTCCATGACTCAGTGAACTGGCACGACTGCAGCAGAACTTCTTTACCAAACCGAAAAGCATCTCTCCAGCAGCAGCGTGTCAGACTTCTCAGGTGACACACATGTCCTCCTAATTTCCACAGCAGCAGTAATATGGCAGTCAGACTCACTCCCATTCAGCCAGAAACCAAATGAAGAACAGTTTGAATCCAATATGCAGCACGAATACGGGAGAATTTGTGTATTTATCAACTTCTGTTACACATGTGCATTCTTGTGTGTGCTGCACACAAGAAGAGGTTCTCAAGTCCCAATAGATGTAATTATTTTTCGCTAGCATGCCCTTATCTCTACATGAGTATGGAGGTATTTCTTCTTATTCTGTCTCTGTTACTTTGCATGTATCTGAGGAAACACACACTCACACACAAGGATGAAGTATGGTGCAGAAAGACACAAATCTCTGCACTTCTGTGATTTTCATTTTTTGGGTGAAGGAGAACTCTTCAGAACATTTTATCTTAAAAGCCACACTTTTTGGTAGTTGAAGGTGAGCGGAGGAGTGCAGAAAATACCAGCGGAGAAGAAAAAAGAAGCTGCAGTGCAGCAAGCTTATAGTATCAAGGGGATGGGTTCAAGTCGCTGGAACAAACACAATCTTTCATCTTGTTCTGGAGCAGGCATCTGAATTAACTCCATGTGTGGCATGACTGCCTATCAGGTTGGCAGGCAAGGGTCTCATGTGCCGAAGAGTGGGATGGGATTCACCCCGAGAGGCGCGAGATGACATGATCAATTACATCAGCTAAAGCCTTGCAGAAGGTGTTAAAAAGCTCTTTGTGAGAGCTGCACCTGAATGAAAGCAGCCGAGCATTGCTCTGCCGCTGCCATGGCCACCATTCAGCACCACGGACAACACCCAGGTTTAACTAAAGAGAAGTCTGATGAACAGATCTGCACTCCACACACACTCGTATATTGAATTTGGAAAACTGAGGCGACGCAGGAGGCTGTCGGTTTGAATGTTATAAGAAAAACATTAACACAGTGGAGGGAATTTAGTCACGACTCTAGATCTTCTATGCTTTCTTGGTTTTAGCCTAAACCTTATTAAAAAAACCCACAATATGAAGGGTTGTGTATCTTGTTTAGAGAACTCTTGCATAACGGGATTCTCCCTTGGTCAAATAGAAGTAAATAATTTAATATCCTGCTAAATAATGAACGAACTGAACCAGAGAGTGTGTGTCCACTGATAAGTTACCAACCTCGGTGAGAAGCTCGCTTCCCCAACTTCAAAGTTTGTTGTTGTAGATAAGGTCAGAGGTATACTAAAAGTAAATCGTTTCATTTCAATTTACCTAGAAAAGGAAATGCAACATAATTCCCTAATCTGTTCTAATGCACTTAAACCTGATCGACTAAAGAAAGAAAATAAATAAATGACAACTAAAGTGAAACAAATGGAGGTAAAAGTCAGAGAAATCCAGACATTATGTGAAAACAGTTATTTCTGCCTCCATTAAGCCTCCTAATTCCAGAGACTCTGAAATGAGTTTTTTTTTTCTTCTTACATTTCTTAAAAACTTCTTTTTCTCTTAATTTTTCAGAATTTTAAGCTTGGCAAAGTAAACACATGACTTGACTTGTCATTAGATAATGTCATTATCCACAGTTGTAAGTGTTTTGGTTCTCGCCTACTGGTTTTGCTGTTATTCATGTCTCTTGATATTGGTGAACTGATTTGTGTTGCCTTCATTCTTTCTTCTTTCCTGTTGGTCACTTAGATTCTCTGTGTTTCCATTCAGTTTCTCCTGAACCTATTATTCAACTTTTCCTAAGTTACCTGCTTGGTTTCTTCCCCCAAATTAGATAATTAATTCTGGACTGAAACAGAAGATTAAGGACAGCTAAGTGATATACCATATTGTTATTGTATGTGATAGTAGAGGGGTTACATTTTTAAGGTATTTTCAGGGCTTTAGTTTTATTTGACATTTTCACAATTTCAGGGTTTTTGTTCATTCATTTGTCAAGTTATTTTCTCAGTTTCTATGTTTCACCACTTCTGCATTGCGCCCTGTTTTCTTTAAGTGTAGACGTTTGCATTATTAAACCTTCGCTGTCCTTGAGCCTTCCTTCACAGAACACACAAACATGACAGTTTTAGAGTTCAGGAAAAATTATTTGGGACAAACAAGCAGAGAAATAAAATAAAACTACTACTTGACAATATCCGCCTTCCTATTTGCACCACTGGAGGTGTAAATTGTTGTTGACAACAATATATTAGTCTTGTGGTTAAATAATAATGGTTTCCCTGAGGGTTTGTGTGGGTTAATTACTTGGCTGCTACAACAGATAACAATACAAACTGGAACTCTGCTGACCTGGACGTTTCTCTATAAGCAGAGGACACAAATAACTGAGGATTTGTTCATTTAGTTTGTATGAGGAGTTAAATCTTAACATGTTTGTAATCTAAATTGTTTATTAGAGTGAAATTAGAAAGTAATCAATCCCTCAGACAGCTGTTTGCATTTTCTCTAAAAGTCACACTTCATTTCTCCCTTATGATGCATTCGTTTCACAGAAAACCTCAGGCATTAGGAAACAGAAAACACTTATAGATTTTTTTTCCCCTCACACTTTCTCATTCTTACTCCGCTCCTTTGCTATCAAAACTGTGATGAGGCTGAAGCTGAGTAACACTTCACAGCCCAGCTACGCTCAGAAAGAGATTGACTAGAGGAGACAGAGACAGACTGAGAGGCCATGGAGATGAAGGAATCAGGGTCAGACCAGAGAAAGTGAGACAAAAGAAAGAAAAGGAGGGAGTTGGATAATGAGGACCCACTGAGCAGAGTGTCTCACCGCTGGTGTATTTTACATTTCACATCATATTTCATTCCTACTGTCAGATTCCTGGGTTTGAGATTCTACCCAGGGCAGACAGATTGACAGATTATTTTTCATCAGCCACACATTTCCTTTCTGGCTCCCACAACTGTAAACCTCTGCGTAAATGACTGCCATAAATCCTCCTAAAACCCACATATACTTCTGCCATATTCCTGGTGACAGCTGATTATTTCTGCAGTGTGTGTTCACAGCTACTCTGTATTAATCTGGAATCAATGAGCATGTCACTGGTGCAGGGGTGTGTGTGTGTGTGTGTGTGTGTTAATTCAGCTGATCTGCAGTGATAACAAAGGAGTCGTTTTATAGCTGGAGAAACTGAAATGAAAACACACCAACCTAGAAAGACTCATTGAGCACTTCTCACCCAACTTTGAAAACAATTTATGGATTGCTTTTTTATCATTTGGAAGTGAATCTCAACAGTTTTTGTTGCAGAGTTTATTTGAAAAACATTTGCAAAATTTTTTTTTTTAATATTTATGTCTAAATATTTAATATACAAAATGTGCTGGATTAAATTATGCAGATAGTGGGAGAAGTTTTTAAAACTTTTTTTTTTTCTAATATCCACATAATATGTTAACTTCCATTCTTCTACCACTTTTAAATTGGAACTTGGAGAGAGATTTATTTCTGTCAATTCTGTAGGAAAACATAAATGTACAGTAGACTTGGAGACTTCTAGAGTCACAAGGTTGAGAAAGTGTCTGGGTAATTCATAATTACATGAAAACCTATTCCAATATGTTGTTTGGAGTATACCGTTTGAAAGTCATCATGGAAAATAAAACTGTGGACAGTTGGGGACTTTTAATTTATCCAAAAATGGTTTAGTACCATATTTCCGAGTTGTCATGAACACAGCATCACCAGTCAGGTGAATCGAATGTTGAGGTCTAAGTCACTATTGATGAGTATAAATATTTAATATTTATTTTTTGGTCAAATGTTTAAACTCTAGGAGATGATGAAGGGTGATTCAGAAAGAAAATCAGTGACCTGCCCTGCCTTCCTACCCAAGTATAGGTATGAGTGGTATATCTCAAGGAAAAGAATAAAAAGAGAGCTATACACCAGTGTGGTGGATTTCATTTGATATGATAATGTCACATTTGATATGATAAGGTGACCTTTTGTGATTTTTTAATTATGCTATGCAATATGCATTCTTAAATTCGTCGGGGTTTTATACATTACTCCTCTCGATCCACTTTGAAGTAGAACGCTTATTATAAAACCTTTTGTGAAACAAAGACTCATTTCCTGTGAGCAAACGGCTTCACAATGAGGATGATTGATAATGTAAGCCTTGCTGCAGTTCAAGTGGCTCTACTGATGTTTTCTTTAATTGGATGAACAATTCTTGTAGCTACAAGCTGTAAAGCATGTCAAGAAACCTCTGCAAAAAAAAATAAAAAATGTTGGTTTTATTTACACAAACATTTCATCAAATAACTGGATTTTTCCATGTGGGTTTCACTCTAAATTATCATTTGCCTTTGAAACTCTGAAGCTACTGCTGGAGAGTTGGAGCAGTAGCTCCATTGGTGTCGATTAACAATTCAGAAGTCCTCAGACTGATTTGACCTTCACATCCTGTAAAATGAAGCGATCCTCCAAGGCTGCCTATCTTATCCTACATGCTGTCACTCCTTTATGAAAGCATCCTGCGCAGTCCGGCACAATCAGGTCAGTTGTGACACAAGCTCTGGTTCCAAGGGATCAAATGCGAGATTAGACTTGAAACGGCTCCAGGTAGCATCAGTCAGACTGTCACACCTGGAACTGAAATAATAAAACAAAAAGTGTTCTGGCATGTGATTTATCTTTAACCAGCACCTTAGGATTTATTCTACTGCAGGGAGGGAAACTTTTATGACCACCACCAAAAGTGTGTTTGCCAAGACGGATAAAATGTGATTTGATCCTTTTAAGCAGTGGTCACTTTAGATGTGGGCTTTCATCTCAGGGTGGCATGGTCAAAGGGGGGGGTCAAAAGGCATGAAAAAGTTACTTTTTAGCTGCTCTGTTACATATTTGCTGTTATTGTTTCCTACACTTGAATAAAACCTACTGATGGAGGATCTAAGTATTACAGAAAACAAGTACGTTTTATCTGAAAGTTAAATGTTCAGATGACATTTAACTTTTAAATGTGGCTCATTTGCGATAGAAAAACTGATGAGAATTGTGATCGGGTCAAAAAAGGTGAAAAGAAAACAGCATCAGCAGCATTCACTGTGAAAACACAACATAATGTCTAATTTTCAAACCTTTTTAAATAGTTTGAAATTTATGGAACCCTTTTCTGTCTATACTAATCTACGTTTACATCAGATCAATATTTTTTAGTTCTCATTGTGTCTTGATAGAATATTCCAGGTGACTGCACATGTTTATTTACATCAGGACTTGTTGATAAAAACAATCAATTTAAGTTATAATAAAGTATGTAGGCATAAAAATATCACAGAAAGTCCAACGAAATGTTCATGTCATCCTAAATAAAAACTGAAATGAACACAAATGACAGCAGCAGTCTGGGTCATCAGCAGACAGCTGCTCATTGGCCTGCACACTCAGCTCATTCTTCCTGGATTTTATGGCTCATGTGCCTCCTAATGTGTCCAGACCACAACATCAGCATCATCCTAATCACTCCACTTCTCACTGCTTACTTTTAAGCAGAAAGCCATTCAGCTGCCATAATAATAACTTCTTCCTATTGCGCTTCACCTTAAGCAGGTTTATCTTCATAGACCTCTGCGCACTATGCATTTAGATGGTGCCAGTCTTCATTTTTGATGAAAATCCATTGATATTGATATACTGAGAGAGCTTCACAGTACTACAGATAAGATGGAGAACATGTTTTTAAAATGTGAAAACCATATTTTGAGCCTGCAGAATGAAGCTTCTTTCTGCTGGGTGTAGAAATAAAAATAACCACTCTCATAATAATTTCTGCATGAAATTATTTCTCTGAACTCTGAATTAAATTTTAAGCCTGAGGCGTTAGAATCATTTTTAATGGGAACCCCTCTGGGTTGTTCCACCATTGTCCTCCTTACTGATGCCTACCATCTTCTTTCTGTGCTCAAGTTGTTTCTCTCTTCAAGATAAAGACAGAGACAAGAGTTTGGTTGAAAACAGACATCAATTTAAACTGCCTGAAAGGTAAATTCAGGTGCATTTTGGGTACAAAACCCCAAAATTTGCCTACAGCCTTTAGTCCCAATCCTGTGTGACCTCAGAGCTCGAGGATAAAGTAAAATGTAAAACTGTAACTTCAAAGCATGTCTGTGTGAAGAAGTTTCAACGTTTCCTTTGAAGACAGGCAATGACTGATAAAAGACGAAAGAGAGACTAAAGAATTTAATACTTAAGGCAGAAACCCAAATGATCTTTCAGCCAGCAAAAAAACTGTGTTGAAATCAGTCAGACAGCTTGTTCAATTTGGGCGTGAATACATTTAAATCAAATGAAATCGTAAAATATTTATCTGATGCTAAGTACATAGGAGGAAATGAGTTAGCTACCATCATTTTGTAGGATTAGATGGTTTGTTGTACATGGTTGGTCCATATGTTGCTCTGTGTAAATCTGATTAGTTCAACTTTCCGTTATTTGGGGGATTTATTGAGGTTAAATGAAAGTAGAAGCACTGTTTGGGTTTCCGTCATTTATTTTATCCACTGGAGATATTTTTAGTCCTAAAAAACGTTGTTTTGATGGTACTAAAATAATTCTGTTAAGTTTTAAAGTTTTGTCAGTTTGCAAAGCCTGTTTTATTTAGTTGTTTTTTTTTTTTAAGAAGGCTGAGGGAAACCTGAACCACGGGGAGCAATCAGCGCGTGTCTACTTGAGACTTTGGCAGCTCTGGTTAGTATGGAGATTGGGAGCTGGAGGTTAAATGAGGAGACAGCCTTTCCTTTTGGGTAGAAAAAAACTGAGATCTGCCTTGACTTCTGACTAGCTGAAATATTAACAAGGCTGGGGACTGTGCAGCAGCTGCACACCCCTGGCCTCTGCATAGCATTGAGACACGAAGGCTGCATGAAAACGAGGCTGTAAAGAGGAGAAACAAAAAAAAATGGGTGTGGAAGAGAGTGAGTGATAGATATTACGATAAAAATTACTTTATTTGTGCAGAAAAACATAGAGTAGTGACTGAATTGTACAGGTTACTAACATTAAATGTTGAATAGATTTCTTGTGCTAACTGTAGTGCTAAGCAGAAAAATCAATCAGCAATTTAAAGCTGATTATAATTTAATGCAACGTCTGCATGAGTCAGACTGAGCTCATCTTTTTGTTGCAGTTTGATGCAACTATCTTGTAACCAGAGCTGGCACTAGGAAAAAGTAAACTTTCGGGCGTGTCAAAGTTTCCAGGAGCACAAACACCTTTTAAATCCACACAGGTCACATTACTGCATGAATCAAGTGAATACAAACTAAGGACAAATTTCAGAATATTATGAATATATCAAAGGAATCTTCCTCTGCCTGATTGATACACTAATCAGGCAGAGGTCGACTGCTGTGTTATGGATCTGCCCATTTTAAGTTGGTCTGACTCATAATTTGTATTTCAAGGACTGTGACAAAAAGTTCGGAAGGTTCTTTAAAAGGGATCATTCTTAATTCTACAAAATTAGAAAGTTTACATGTTACTCCCTTCATCAATGTTTTCCAACAAAAACATAGCTGAAGTTTAAATATGCTAAATTCATTTTTTTTTTAGCATTTGATGCTGTTTCCAAGTCATATGCAATCAGCCAACTGATTGCATATGACCTCGAGATGACCTTGCTCTCGTTGGTTGCATGAGGACAAAATATTCTGATTACTCTCGTAACGTCTGCAGCGACTCTGATCTGCATATTTACCAAACTAAATGTCAGTAGTATCATGAACTCCAGAGGAGAAATGTAATAGCAAAATATGGAGCCGTAACTGTGTTCACTTTCAGTGTTCACAAGTATGAACAAAAAATTCACATTGCAGTTTCATTATTTTCTGGAGTGGATACATCACAACTTGGAGATGAAGAAAGAATAGCTGTTTTATGCATATTTCACAATTTTTCTTGTTTTCTTTCAGATTTGTTTTTCACATTCGACCAGCTAAGGTGAAATAAAGCAACTAAGTAGTCAGATATCTCAGCAAAGGAAGCAGGCACAGCTCAGAATGCTCTGGGGAGGAAAGGTCTTCTCATGTGTACAAGGAGACGGGACCAAATGAGGCCAGTTGATTGCTATTCTAACATGTGGCATCTTGCAGAGACAAGACAAGGCCAGTGCCAAAAAAATCTATACACCGGCAAAGAGAAAGAGTGAAGCTGTGTGTGTGTGTGTGTGTGTGTGCTGAAATTCTGCAGAGATTCATTCTCTGGTCCTCCCAATCACAAAACACACACACACACACACGCAAACATCTTCACACACACACAGATATTGTCACAAAGCCATCCCATTCTTTTCAAAGATGATTTAAAAAGAGATTAAAAACAGAGAGGCTGATTTCTCTGCAGTCTCCCGTTGCCATGGTGACACAGAATTTTGTCACTTCCTCTCTCTCTCTCCCCCCCCCCCCTCTCCCTCCATCTCATGGTCACATCATCAAATCAACACGTAGGTTCAGTCCCGAGCGCAAGGACAAGCTAACTCTATGCCTTTCACTTTCCCTGCAGGTTACGGTGACATGAAGCGTTTAGTCGCAATGTTGCCATTTTTCAGTTTATTTAATTGTTAAACCGTGAAGGGAAGACAAAAACTAGAGTTTTGAATTGAGAAATAGAAGAAATTTGCTGGTTTGCTTTACATGATATAATTTACCATAAAAATACTGGAACAACAACAAGGACACTCCTATTATCTCACTTTTCATCTTGTCCCCTTTTGCTGTTGTTACGTTTGGGTGATGATCAGTTGGATGCAGAAAGAGGTGTGATCTTATCTCATCTGCTGCCGTCGATGTCCAGAAACATTAAGTGTCACATTATAAGACACTCGTGAATTGAAATGAAATGATCATCCTTAAACTCATTATGTGAGACACACACATGGCAGGAAATGTTAGCGCCGAGAGGGCAGAAATGAAACAATCTAGCAAGGAACTATGATAAAGCAGGAGGACAAATACTGAGGCGGGGTGGGAAAAGACAATCAGAGGTGATGTGGAACAGCTGTGGCACAATGAAAGCAAATTAACTGAAGGAGAGACAAATTAACACAAAGGGAGCTAAACTAAGAGTCACAAAATGATAAAACACGGGATAAAGATCTGAGAGAAATCAGATCTGCACAAAAAAACAGAACACAAGAATAAACCAACAAGCCAAACATAAAGGAATGAACTAATAGGGCAGTACGTATCAAACATAACCAAAATACTAACACAAATGAAGAATCATTACACAGCACAACACAGAAACTTAAGTATTGATTGAAATGTTATATTATCAGTAAAGGTCGGATAAAAACATCATTATAAGAAAGCAAGTTAGTAATCCTAAAAATATTCACAATAAATTTCCCTCTGCTTGATGGGAGAGGTAGAGTATCAGACAGCTGGCCGAAAGAACTGGACATTGTGAAATGCAAAAGTGAAAGAAATGTGACCAAGTCTTCACATGTTTATGTTTAGCAAAACTCCACATAGTTGTTTTTTCTAGATTTGTCCCGACTAGTGAGCTAATTGGCCACTTTTGTATTTCTTTAAATTTGGAGTATAAAATTTCACACAAAGTAGAAATAGAAGAAAATAAGTTTAAAACCTGCTTAAAGGTTTTTATCCTAAAGTTACTTTCAATATGACAGACGAGCCTCATTTGAATATGATTGTAAATATTTGTCATACTGAAGCATCATCTTGCAAAATTTCAAGTCTTCCTTGGTTTACGCAAAAGGGATGATGGAAGTTTAAAAATGAATGTTGATAGCATGAAAAGAAATATGGTATTTACATGAATAAGAACTAAAATTGTCCTTGAGCATCAGAAGTAACAAAATGTAAAACAACAAAACGCTTTTTTTTCATCTGAGAACGCAGGTTCACGTTCGCCTTTCTTATATTTTACAACCTTGAAAAAGCAGCTCATCTTTTTTTATGATTTTCATTGAACAACCTCCCCGCTTTGGTGCTTAAAATTTAACAAGAGCTTTCTTAGGACCTGGACTTCTTAAAAGCTTAAAACACAGTTCTTCTGTGTTTCCTGAGCAGAAATAAATGTGTTTAAGATCTTTTCCGAGATCACGTCAAACCTGAGATTAAGTTTTTATATTTACCGACTCGCCAGCCTTTGTTCACACATTTTTAGGGGTACATGATGATCGTTCTGCTGCGGTCTACGTTCAAGCTTAGAGGATAATTGTTAGGCAATTTACTGTGTAAGAAAACAACCAATACATAGATTGCCAAGTGACTAGTTTGTAAAATGTAAAAATAGCAAATCAGAGCCTGTATTTAATATTCCATGGAGCTCAGTTGGATTTAACCTCTAAAGCATAAACTTCCCTGTAGCTAAAACTCCAGACTCGAAGTTACTGTCCTGCCTGCTTCTCATTACTTCCAGAGTTTAGAGAAACAAGCCAGATGAGGTAACTGGATCTCATACTTTATGAATGATGCCAGAAGTGCTGCCTCAGCCCATCATTTCAGGGGTTAATGGCTTTTAGTAGTGACAAGAAGAACTCAGTCCAGGCGTGTCAGAGCGAGCACACAAGCAGACACGGCAGCGTGACTTCATCAGGGCAGAGAGGGCAGGCGGCACAGGAGAGAGACAAGATAGAGAGGTCAAAAAGAGAGATGGAGTGACATAAGGAGGCTTGTTTGGGGACATATGTCACTAACAATGAGTCATCTTTACACACTGTCGCCACAAACAAATACGATTTTTCTTTCCTGCCCCCAGCAACTCCTATAATTGACTCCTTTTGGACGCGGGTTCCATTTTGTGCCTTAGAAGTTGAGTCGGGTTTCTATCTTTGTATTTCTCCCTTGGTTTCTCTTTCATCTTGTGAAGTATCTGCAGGAAGTGATGAACAGTGCTATTTTTTTTTTAAGAAAAAAAAAAAGAATGGATGCTTATCTATTATTGAACAGCAGTCAGCAGGAGCTTTTGGATGCTAAAATAAATATGACAGCACTGGAGAGATTTGAAGATCCTGAACTAAGCCCATTTCAGGCTCATAGGTTTCTGAGCTCTCGATTTAACAGGGAAGCAAAACTTGTGCGCTGGAAACGTGATAAATAACACGCTCCTTTTGTTGAACATTAGCATTTCAAATCAGGGGAATAAAACCTTTCATGTTTTTGGACACGCACTCTTGATGGATGGCTGAAAGGAAAATCACTGTAATCACTTCTGAGTTTTTAAATCATTTTTATGCCTTTTGGCTTCCCTGATAAATCATTTTTTAGACTCTACATGTTGTTCTACCAGCTCAAGTCACAATAAAGGAAACATGCTTCAGTTTCAGGGATTCATGCACTTGGACATGAAATCATGATTAATGTGGAATTGAGCTTGCGTTCGGAAATACAACACTCTCTGGGCAAGTTGTCATCTCGATGCGAGTCAAGAGAATTATTCTTAGGACAATTTATTTACTTACCAAGAAACCATGTTTCCTTTTTTCTGTCGCAAATGATGATGTTCATTAGAATCAATAAATCAAGATTTAAACCATTCAATAGGATAAAACTTTACTGTCCTCCACGGTAGACATTTTTCTTCAGTTCTCCAACTTAAAAAGAAAACCTGACCAAGATTTCTGCACTGCAGTAAATTAACACTTCTAGTTATTGTTGTGAAAGCTGCTTCATCAAGCAATTAAATGTTGAAATGCATTTCTCAATTTTATGTTTAAATTAAATACCTTCTCTTTACTTCCCTTTCTAACTGTACTTTCCATATATTTCCAGTCTCTCCAGCAAACACATCAGCTTCTCATTAACCAATTCCTTTTTATAAACATTCCCCAGCCTCACTTTGGAAATCCTCCCTTAATTTTGTCTCATTGTTTTGAGATAAAAGCCAGATTCTAACATCTTTCCGTCTGGCATTGATTTCGAAGTTTGGTTGTGTTATGACTGCTCTAAACTGCGTTTATCTCAATTTGGAGCGGTCTCTTTCAATCACATTAGTTAGGACACAGTTCATGGCAGTGGGTTTTTTACTAACACACATAGAAAGGTTGTCGAAGTCGGACAGCTAATCTGTGAGATGAAGAGACAAGAATGTTTGGATCCTTTAGCTTTAATCCTTATTGGAAACTGAAGTTTTTATTTAAGAAACTTATTATGTGGATATGCACTGAGCTGACAGCTCAGAGAAATCTTTCTGCAGCTTAATACTTTTCTTACTTTAACTGGAGATAAGAATTTTTTTTCAGATACACAAACATCACACTCCCCAACTGCTAATGAGCAAGTTGTCTTTTTTTCTGTTCCTCACAAAACCTTGTGTTTTTCTCAGTCTTAGGGATTTTAATGTCTTGATCAGTTACTTTCACTTTAAATAATGATTGATCTTTTATAGAAATCGATAAAATATTTCATGAGGTAGTGTAACTGTGATACAAATTGTTGTATTTGTTCCAAAAGGGACTGAGCTGGTTAGGAATGAAGATATTTTAGTTATTTTTGTAAAAAGGAGGAATGGTTTAACAAAGTAAAAATATGCAAAAATACAAATAACAGCAATGGAAAACAAAACTCAAGATTGTGCAGCTAAAAATGTCACTTTACCATTTTGTAGTCTTGGTTGTTTTAACACCCAAACAATTTCATGGGCCCTATGAGTCGTGTCCTCTCGGCCCCCAGAGGCCCAGCAGGCAGTGAAACCAGGCCAAAGAAGCTCAGGAAAAGAGACAGAGTTTAAAACCTGCCGCCACGTTCCCCAGAGCAGGTGAAGACTGGCAGCCAGGTGGCTGCAAAGCCTCCTGCAGCTGAACAATCAGCATCAAGGAAGAGGAAACCTCCTGAGGGCCTGAAACCTGTCAGCCAGGCACCGGCTAACCACAGCCACCAGGAACAGTCAGGCGAGAGTCTAGACGTACGGATACTGAGATAGATGTGGACATTTATTCTGTGCTGACTAGATCTCACTATGGTAAAGAACCAGGACTCAAGGGACACCTGGAGCGCTAATCGCTAACAGGGCAAAAGGCTCAGAGTGACAAAAAATTCTGAGATACAACTGAGATGACGGAGAGAAGAGAAAGGCAGAATTTGTGCCACTGGAGGTGATGGCAAGGTGACGATCAGAGGGTGACAGAGATCATGACGTGAAGACAAGATGTCTGACCGTCGGAGCTCCATGGAGTCGGACTCTAACCAGGAACCGGATCCGTTTCCAGTGACCCACATGCTGCCAGCCACAACGCTGCAACAGAATCCCAATACAAACACCTTCAATGAGCAGCTAACAATACATGAATCATCTCTAATGTGAGTGTGATGCGTAAAAAACACTTTTTTATGTGTGCATTGTGTAGAAAACCTCTTGAAAAAACATTTCTGTTTCTGCTGTCAGTAAACCCATTATTAAAGTGTCAAACACATTCTGTACTAACTTTAGCGTCTCACTTTTTATTTGATTTCTTCCATCAAGCATCAGTTCATAACAAGAATCAAACATTTTTCATTTGCAACAACCATTTTTATTCTAAAATACTACATGTACAGTTTTTAAAATGCAAATGTATATCTTGCAGTTTAATTATATTAATAATACATTTTGCAGGGTGTCGTTATTTGTAACTTTAAGGTAATTTAATAGTCTAACCTTGCTGAACTCAAACCTTTAGTGCTGTAAATTATCCCACTGAGGAAAAGAGTTTGACCTTTAATTATTGCACTCCCTCCATTTGATTTCCAGTGACGCGACGTGTTAGTCACACTTACAGACCCTTGATGGCTTTAAAGCAAGGATCAAGTTTTATTCTGTACAATCAAGTCGGCTGTCTTATAAAGCGCCTTCAACCTTTTTGCTCTCCTCAATCTCCAACTAACAAAGATTATTTAATCACTCTTTTAGTGCCGTTTTAATTGTGTGGACCTTTAATGTACAAACAGAAATCCTCAGTGGAGAAAGCACAAAAAACAAAAAAACATTTAAAAGACGGAAGAGGGAAAAACAACACAGCAGTAAATTTAGGTTCAAACGGGCATTTGGCCACAGCAGGAAAAAACACCTTCCTCAAAAAAAGGATTTTTATGGTTTTCCTGCCTATTTGAAGTTTAAAACTAGGCAGTGGCATGTTGCTTAAATCACTCAGCAGCATAGTTAAAGCACCAGTCGGCTGATTTACAAGAGTTCAGCAGGAACAACTCAGGATCTCTTTACTAGAAAGGTGGATATTAATGTTGGAGAAATTCAGTCGACCAAAACCATTTTGACCAACATTTTAGAGCATTAAGACCTGAAGTGACTCGACTTGCTCAAAGCTTTGATAAAAAGAATCAAAGGAAACTTTAATGCTCAGCTTGATCCAAATTAATTTCCTCCCTTCCCATCTAAAATAAACTAATTCTCTCAATGTTTAAGTCACACAAACAAAGAACAAGATAATAATTCCTATTTTCATGCACCTTTTTTTCCATTTTCCCATTAACTTCCATCTATCCCCTCATATTTAACCTTCTCCTTTACCTTCCTCTCCCCCGTCATGTTTTCTGCGTCCCATTGTTTATTTTCAGCCCTGAAGCCTCTGAGGACTAAATTTAGCCGGCGATTCTTCTGGAGGGATCAGCGCCCGCGTTGCTTTCAGAGGATGCCCTCGGTGTTTGCAGGAAGCCGCTCGGTCTAATCTCATTTTTTACGCTGCGAGTCTCCTGTTGGAATATCTTTAAAGTTTACACATGAAGAAAGCAAAGTTGCACAACAATACAAAGCAGAGGGTGAACTGGAGACATTTTGAAAGAGATTAACAAAAAACAACAGTGTTCTTTTTAAAAGGTTCTCTCTATTTATCTAGCTGGTTTTTGCATTGTCCAACTTTAACAAACTGATTATTTTTGACAATGCACACGAGGAAATGATACAAATCATCTCTCTTTGCAGATATTCACATTAAATTACCTCATTCTTGGTAAACTGTGAAGGGCTTCAGCATTGTTCCTCCTTTTAGCCTAACATTCTTGTTTTTGGGTGTATGAGGGAGTCAAAGAAAGCTTCAGCTCTGCTATGTAAGCTGCCTGTGAGCTAAAACCCACTGGAGGGGGTAAAACACTCCAGAATATTCCAGCAGGCAGATCTATGTAAGCTTTACCCAATTTCCTCCTGCAGTTTTTGCTAGTACTCTGTTTTTTATTCATTTTATTCACCACTGATTTCGTGTCTAAACCTTTAAGGGCCAGCAGAGCTTGCAGCCACACCTCTTTGTCATATACAGTACTTACACTGATCTCTGGAGCCTGCCTTGATGTTTTGAAGATGATTGGTCAGCAATGCTGGTAGAGACTTCCCTCGTGTGCTGGATTATTGATTAACCCACTGGCAGAACTCTGTGTGGTCAGCAGTAACTGGACATCACAGGAAACTTTCTTCATGCTCAGAACAGAAGAGTCCTGCTGAGCAAAGAGTTAATACCTTCAGAACTCTACTGGGATGAACCTTAACAGTTAATGTGACAAGTTGATTGCTGGAGTGAAGATATTTTCTTTTGCGAATTGAGGAGAATCTTTGACGAGTTTGCACAAACTAAATTCCCAGATGCTTTTGTGGTTTACAGTTGATTGGAAATTAACTTTAGTTTTAAGGTAAGCTCATGTCATGGACAATCTAGTCACTCGCAAACCACATTTCATCGTAATCAAATTCCATTTTCTATCACTTAGCTGCAGTTAATAGGTTTATGTCAGTTAAACTCCTCGTGTGTATTCATGGCAGCCATTAGGAATTTGCAATCGTTCCTGTGCTGTTAATCAGTTTCATGTGAACTGATGAAGCTCTCACTGCTCTGAATATTGCATTTCAGCAGACTCCACAGGCTGGCAGGTAATTGGTTTCTTTTATTGGCAAATTTAGGTTTTAAATGTGATTCATATCCTTCACCCTGTGGGCTTTTTTTTTTTTTTAAGTTTGTGCGATTATTATTTTTTTTATCCGAGTGATATTATTAAATGCCTCTTATTCTCTGACCTGATCTGAACGTACAAATTAAAGTCAAAACCTTTTTTTTTTAAAAAAACTTACTCTCCCTCCCATAAATGATTAATTTACTCTGCTGTATGAAAGAGGAAGTCATTAAGAAGTTTTATTACCTTTCTGATTACTTCCCAGAATGCAGCTGTCATCTCTAGTCTACTGAGAAATATAATGTACACCAGATAAGGTGAAATCTAATGCTGCCTGTGGTGGGGAATACTGAACACTGAATGTAGAAAGATATCTGGGTCCTCAAGTAAAAATATCCACATGTGATGATCTCTTTTTTTCCTTCATTGTCCTTTTGTTCTCACACAAACCACAAAATAATTCCAGGCTCTTTTTTTTCCCCCCCTCACTGAGGAAAACCCACTAATCTAAATGCAATGGCAGAAAAGCAGAGGCAAGGGAAATAAGGTGAAAATAATTCAATGTTGTCAAACTGAAATATGCTTGACTACTTTCTCCAAAGTTCAAAATTCACATGCACACATATCAGTCTGGCATGGCTTTCAACAATTTTCGAAAACCCAAATGATTCACAACATAAATCAGAGCCGCACCTTTAGTGCAAGTATAAGCAGCATGGGAATGTCCATCCAGCATCCTGTTCAGGAAGTAGACGGGTCCCGTGTTTCAAAGATGAAGGCTTTGGTGCAAAATGTGCTCCAACTGCAGAGCAAAGGCAAAACCACCTTACAAAAAGGTTGACTGAATCTGATTTAGTGTCATTATCCACAGTGAAATGACTCATCCAATTACACAGGATGAAATGTATGATGGTGTATTAAAGTCATTGTAGATAGAAAGAAAAGGAGTGGCCAAAAAAACTCAGAAATTTTGAGATTAATTAAAGAAATTTTCTAAAAACGCATAGAAATATCTGAGCTCCAAAAGTCCAAACTTTCAGTTTCAACTTATATAGTTTCATTGTCGTACCATCATAGGGTGAAATGTATGACAGCATATTAGTGCCACTGTGGACAGAAGTAGAAAACTTTCAACAATTTAAACCCAGAAATGTCTTCTTTTTTTCTACAACATTTTTTAATCTCAACATTTCTGACTTTTTTGGTGGAAATTTACTCCATTTTTTTTTTTCTATCTCGGCTGTCGCAGAAATGTCACGCAGAGAAGAAGTCATGCCGAAAGCAAAATATACGGTGCCATAATACAGTTTGCAAATTCACGCAGGGCGACGGAGCTATGTCTGATGAAACTAAAAAGAAAATGCTTGACTGTAATACATTTTTTTTTAAAAAAGGTGTGAATGAGAGCATCCCGACTGTGACGTAGGGTGTTAGCGGCATAACTGTCTGGATGCCGTTCAATGCCACAAAAGAAATTTTTGGCAATATTTAGAAAAATGATGCTCTCATATCCATCCAATCTGACTGAGCTGAAGCTATTTTGTCAAAAGGAATCGGTAAAAAAAATATATATATATAAAAATCTGTTGTCATCTGAAGCAACTAAAAAGTAACTTTAAAAAATTTACTACAGGATGCAGATGAATCAGAAGCTGACATCAGGGTGACTGTGTCTATTTTGTGAAAAATTAATGCAAAAAGCATCGTGCTTTTCTGAATAATGAATAGCGTTAAGATTAATTCAAAAGTAAATTAAGTTACTAACATCTGGAAACCTTTATTCACATTTCTTACCTTAATCTCACCCTCAGCTGTTTGTATGTTAGTAAACCCAAACCAGCTCAGTTTGTCCTCTTTATTGACAATCAGTTCATTGTAAATGTAAGAGTCAAAAAGTCCACAGCTACAAACGCACAATGTACAAACATGTTACTGTACACCGAACAACAGCACACCCACACGGTATATTACAGCCACACGGACACAAAAATGTACGTGTGCGCAAACTCCCATTATATTACAGAGTTATAATACATTAGAGTGGGACGCTCAACAGACGAGCCGTCAACAAGTAGAACAGTAACTGTAGGTAAAGATAGAAAGGCAAATTACAATTAGTTATTAACCACTTTTTTTTTTTTTTAAGAGAAATTGTACATTACAGACATAAGTATGGCAAGCAAGTAGAACAAAAATACATCAGCATGAGAAAATTTAGAAATAGAACACAAATTGAAATGTGTATAAGAATTTAACTTAAGTTTACAAAACAGCAAAGTAATTCAATATTTTGTAAAATGTATTATTGTGTTCACAGTTTAGAAAACAGTTCATACCAATATTTATTGTTACAGTTTTAGAATATTTTAGTGTGATTAATGCTCTACAGTCGTGCTTGTGTCTTTGTGAAGCTGTACTAAAACTTAGATGTTATTATTTTTATCATATTGAGATTGTGCCATGAAGTACTAATTAGTTATAAATAATATTTTATATTTATTGGATGAATAGGCATGCTGATAATTTTACTTGTTTTAAGCAAAAGAAAACCCTAAAAGAACATGTTAAAACCTCATGAGGACAAAATGGGAATTACTGAACTTCTTGAGAAATGTATAAATCAAATTTAATTTTCTTTTTTTTAAACTCTGTAAAAAGACCCTACGGTCCAAATTCAGTGAGAAAAGAATACTTTTTCTTTTTTTTTTACTGAGGATAAAGTCTTAAAATCTGTTAAATTAACATTTTTGTTTGTGCTGTGCATGAGGAAGTTTACTCTGATGAATTTAGACAGGAAATACACAAAGAGGAAAAGCAGGTTGAGATTTTTTTTTCCAGTTTTGACATAAACACTTAAAATCAAAAACAAAACCGAAATACTGCAAGGGTTTCTGATAAAACAAACAAACAAAAAGATATGTGCCAGTGTACCTCAGGAGATACGAGTTCAAAATGTTGTTTTTTCTTTATAGAAGACTCCATCTAAAATAGAATGACTTCTTTTCCTTCCAACTGTTCAAAGCAGGCTGTGGAGATGTGGACTGGAAGCAGAGTAAGCTATTCAGAGAGACTGTGGGCATTAGGAGAAGAAGGTGGATGGGAAAGCACAGACAGAAAGACAAAAAAAAAAGAAAGAGTAATCTCTCCACACCCAGCCTCATTTTTATTCAAACATCTCGGGCTTTGACGCTCTCGTCTCCTTCCCTCCCACCTCTTTCAATCTCTCCTCATTCTTGTCTCTTCTATTCCCTTTTTCCAATTTTTTCCTCACATTATATCTAACTTTCATTCAGTTCTAGTCTCACTTAAGTAGCTAAAACAATCAGAACAGTCTAATAAGTTAAATACTTCAAATAGAAAGTTAAATCTATCCTTAAGTATTTAGAGCAGACTGTTTTGTAGGGTTTTTTTTTTGTTTTTTTGGGTATGAGCTGTTGTTCTTTTTGGGGTTTTATCTAAAATATCTGCAGCAAACGTCAGGTTTAGCTGTCAGTCCATCTGAATCATACAGGGAGGGCTTTTTGTCTGCAGCTGCCATTCAGAAAGGAACTGAGAAACATTTTTCCTCACCGTCTCCGCTGACAGTAATCCCAGCATACAAGGATGAATTGCAGTTGCATAAAATGTTGACATTTTACAAAGGAAAGGAGTTGTGGTCCTGCAAAAAGATATCCATAGTAACTGCTTAGTTCCTGCCCATACTTACAGAGTAGCAAGTTCAGCAAAAGCTCCACAGCCGCAGAGCTGTTACATAATTACATCCTATATCACAAGCAGAGAATCTCATCTTTTGCTTTCATCTTAAAACAATAGATGTGCTCTAAATTCACGTCTCTGCACATTTTTATGAGACATTTCTCATTTCTTCTTCCCCTACAAACACAAACACACATGAGTGGTGTGATTTACATTCCTGCCAATGCTTCAGCGTTATTCCAGGTGGCAGTAACACGCCACGAAGCACAGCAATGAAACAGCAAGGGGAGGGAGCACTGCTGGGAAATTAAAGCATCCAATTGCCTGCGCATACTCAAAGCAGTCACTATGCAAATCGTTTATTACTCCACTATTATACTCAGAAGTAGTTCATCATGCAAACTCTACGTTTGCCAAGAGTAACGTCCACAAAGCACCGGCCACAGAGTTTACCGTCTCAAAACGTTGCTCGTGTGTTTTGTCTTTAATATTCTTCTCCAGCTGATCTCATATGCAAAGTGTGTCATGCAGCAGTTGAGTCAAACATACAGCTTTGTAAAACTGAACTGAAGTGATGCAGCAGATGGTTTTTTTACAAGGAGCCATCTGGGAAGTCGGTGCTTGAAAGTGTTTGGAAATCGGTTTACAATTTTAAAAAATACTTGCCAAGTGACGGAATGAAACAACTGTCTTTAGATTCTATTAGGAGGAACATTCAACTTATCTAATTATCAAAGAAGTGAGCAGAATTATGAACAAGAAATCTTTCTTAAGACAATGACTTCAAACAAAGGTTTGGCAAACTGTTTAGATATTATTCTGTTTTTTAGTAGAGGGTTTGAGACGCTTTCATGAGCTTTGTTCTTTTAAAAAAAAATGCAAAATCCAACATGTTCTTCTGGTGCTATTAAAGAGTTTTGGTAAGTCATTACTGTTCCCACTCTAAGAGAAACAGGCGCTCCCAGAAACCTATAAGGGTAAAAACCACATGACGCATAACACAATAAAAAACACCCCAAAAAAATAAAAACAGCCAAATATATATATATATAAAATAAATAATCAGTCTTCCAAAATGTCTTTTCAGAATCACTTATGTCAGTTTAGGACTTAAGTCCTTGAAAAACGAATGAATGAACAGAAGGAAGTTCATTTGCATTTCTAAACATATTCACATTTAATTCCTTATTGTCTCCTATACTGTTCAACACAATTCTATTATTCCATTATTTAGTGAGTTTTATGGATACCACTAGATGCTTTTTCTTCTGTCTGTCTGAAGCAGAAATGGGTTGTAAACAGTGTGAAGCCGTCTGTCAGTGGTTGGACACCTTAAGACATTTCTGAATCAACTTAGGTCATTTCTTTCTACAGTCAGAGTGACCTCATCACTTTACTGCTACTTATAAAATGTTAGCATTTAGAAAGCTCCATTTTTTGTTTGTCACACCAACAACCTGCCTGTAGGTGCAAATTCAGCTCCAAATCCCTTTGCTTTGCACACAGACTGACTGAGGTTTGAAGGATGAATCCAAACAAAGTCCAAGCCTTTGCAGGTCAAAAACAAAGTTAAGTTTTAAACATTGAGCTCTGTGTTTTTATTTACTGCTTAAGAATACTGCAGTATGTGTAAAGGTTAAGAGGGCAAAAGAAAAACTAAACTCAGACTTAATGATCCAGTTCTCAACAGTCCAAGAGAAAGAAAATGGCACCTTTGTATGACTAATGTAAAGTTATAACTTTCAATGGCGTTTAAAAATGAACTTCAAAGATTTTGTTGACTTGTCTTTGCAGCCGTCATCCAGCTCAATGCATGCTGGGATTTTAGGTAAATATTTACTTATTAGTCCCTGATAATAAACACTCCATGCATTTTGTTGGATCTGACTTTCTAGATATCTAATCTTTTGATGCATAAACTGGGTTGTTCTTGTAATTTCTTCATTGCCCTATGAGAAAACTCGACACTATCAAAAGATTTACAGCACATTCATTTTTAGACATTTTTTTTTTAAATAAGACAAAAATAACCTCACGATATTTCCTTTTAGTGGAAATATGGAAACACTTCTCAAATGTGTATTTCAGCCTTGAGTAGACGCAGCAGGTACCCAGACATTAAGTTATAATTACAGAGTGTTTCAGCTCTGTGTGCTTTAAGTCTTGTTTACATACAAACATCCAAACTAATCTCTTATTTTCACTGACATCAGTGTTTATGGATTCATCTTTTAAGAACGACTCAGGAACAAGACAGATCTGCAGTAAATGATTTATCTCTGAATAAAATACCCCAGTTTAGGTCCACAAGTGTTATGTTTTACCTCTATATGTGCAAATCCTTGTATTACAGCATCATAATCTCACTCTGAAAAATGCTAAAATATACAACAGATATTTTGAGAACATCTACTCTGTTGGGGGAAAAAATCCTATGCATATATATTTTGTTTTTGCACTTGATAGTGCTACTGTTAAATGTAAAGGTTTGAGCGGGATACAAATACATAGATTTTCTATTACTAACATTTTCTTGAGCTCACTCAGCAGGTGCATGAAGAGGCCTGATTATGTCTGGTGGACCGACTACGCTACCATACTTTACATTTCTACATATTCATTTAGAATATGTAGAAATGTCCAGACTGGAGTTTGTGTTGCCGTTACGCTCAGCTGTAGTCTAACCTGAGCAAACCAAACCGTTCGTTAGATTTCAGAAGCACATAGCAACATCTACATGTTTATGTTTGTGATGGTAGGATAGAAAAGCATACTGGAGAATGATGCTAGCATTCTTTCAGAATGAGCGATGAGCATCCAAATAGATAAAACTAAATTTATAGAGATGAACCATCCTCAGGTCCAGTTGCTTTAAGCTTTTTGATTATTACTCTGACTTTAGACGTTTTGTTGTGAAACTTAACTATTCTTAAAATAAAGGTTGGATTTCCTAACATTTCTCAGGGTGATAATTTTAGCTGCTACTATCAAAATCTGATTCTATCTTTACTTTATTCATTTGTAACTTGGAGGACACTAAATCATCGTAGTCAAACTTAACACATGAACTTATATTAATTCTCATTGACATGCTAACCAGTCATATTTCCTGTAAAGCACATATCTAAAAGGGAGATAAAAAATAACATAAGAAGTGGTTTCAAAGTGCCTAGAAACTCATGTTATATGATGCCCATTTTCACAGCTTTCATTTGTTGTGCTTGACATTTTTAGGCAGCATTCAGTACGAGCTTTTAGGCACACTACTTGTCTCATTCTTTATTAAACCCCCTAGCTATCGCTGAGCCTGTTTTTCCAAAGGCATCTATTTACAACAAATTATTCCTCTGAACCGCTGACGTGCTCCCAGTTGATCTCAATACTTCCTGATAAAATGTTCAATAAGCTGCCGTTGCCAGGCAACAAACGCAATTGCGGTTGCGCCGTGAGGACAGAGTTTGAGTGAGAAAAAAAAAAAGAAGTGGAAACTGAACATTTTTGGAGGTTCTGACATTCCAATGTCACAATGTTCAGAAACAAAGAGACCGAAGCAACAGGGAGCAGTGCTGAGAGACAAACACAGGCAGAGTTTGCACTAGTGAAAGCAAGCAGTGCCACTTCCTGTCGTTGTGAATCGGGGCTCTCGGCCGATGACGAATAAAATTCTAACACCCAATCAGAGCAACTGACGGGTAATCCTTGAGATGCCGGAGGTTTGGGTTGGAGATTGCAGTTGTTTCACAGCTGGTAATCCGCTCCGTGCTGAGATAAAAGCACTTCTTCTCCACAATAAGATCAGGCCTCGTTCACAAGAGAATCAAACATCTCATTAACGACTGAAAAGGGACAAACAATCAGCAAATGTACCGGCTGGCGCAGAGAATTCCTGCATAATCTTCACTGTAACAAATCAATTTTGAGGGTGTTAAAAAGGTTGCTGTCCGCAGATGAGAACACAAATGGGTCGCTTGACCCTACTTGATCTACAAACTACTCCAACAGTTTTAATCAGAGGCGTCAATGAGTAACAAACTCTGATAACAAAGACAACAGCTTTTAAACGGAAAGAAAGGATGCAGGAAGTGTAGCCAGACTGCCTGCTGCAGGAGGAAGAATGCCATCTGGATGTCAGCCATACACTTTAGACAGAACTGAGATTTGTCATGGACAGAAGATGAACGCCGGATTTCTAGTTGGTTCATCCACTGTATTAACACTTGACTGGCTTTCAGATTTAGGATCTGCAGCCAAAACACACGGACATGGGAACAGAATACCTCCTCTGAGATATTGCGGACGGCTGTTATTGTCTCACTGTCAGTCGGTCTCTTAAGCTGCTCTCTCCCGCCACACCTCAGCATATAGCAGGTAATTGATTTAGTTTGTAGGTGGGAAATCAATGCTTGAGCTTATGCAGGCGCATACCAATGAATTAGAATATTATTAACAAATTGATGCATGTCAATGCCTTAATTCAAAACGTGATAGATCAATTTTAATAATTATGACCAATAACTGTAAATCCGATATTCAGTTTCTCTGAAAATGTAAATATTCTGTAAGATCAGTAAAAAAAAAAAGATTTTCACTCAGAAAGAATATGGTTTGGCCATGAAATGTATATAAAGTCATAAATATCGTATGAAAGTCACATCTTCCACAATGGTAAGCATGAAAAGGTCCTGTTGTATCCCAGTGTAAAAATGGAAAGTTGAGTGGAAGAAAAAAACAGCTAAAAACAGATTTACAAGCAACAAGCTTGAGCTCATATGAGAATTTGAAGATTTACAGCATGGTGTTGTCGAAATTTCAGATAAAAGTGATTTTTGTATTCAATTAGTAGTTTGGGTGACACATTTTTTTGGAGAGGCACAAACTGTGTGTTTATCCTGGTGCAGTAAGTGATGATTTGGGAGCCATGTTGCCGGCTGGTGTTGGTCAAGCATTGTATCAAGTCAGCACAACATCAAGCAGGAAACATCATGTTTACCTCCGCTGACGAGCTTCACAGAGCTGCTGATTTCATTTTCCAGCTTACATTAGTACCCATTCATTCTGCCAAAAGCTGCTTTCGTCTTCATGTCCACTGTGCTACGTTCACATTTCATCAGGACAGCATTTCTGCTCTGACAGTCAGTTTATGTAGGTTTTGTATGATTTTGTAATTTTCTGAGAAACTATGTCTTAGGCTTTGTTAGCTGTTGGCCACAATCATTAAAATGTACATAACAAAATATCAGATTACTTTGTGTTTAATGCAAGTACATCATATGTTCAGATCGTTCTTAAAATTTATCAACTAAAAACGTTTCCATTGTAGATTGAGTTGTGCCTTTATATATGTTGTCGTCCAGGCGTAGCGTCATATTTGCCTTCCCTCTCGGGACGTTGATGCGACCCAAAAATATCCATTAAAAGTGTGAATTATGTATTTTATGTGGGCCATCTGTCTGAGCACTGGGAAATGTTTGTCATCTCCAGTCAACAGCACTTTAGAGTTTACACTAGTGATGAATAAAATGGAAAGTAAATCACTAAAAGATCACAAATACTCCAGTAACGTTGCAAAACAGCAAAGGCTTAAGCAAATGAACAACGGGGGAAGAAATTCCCCAATTAATGATATTTACTAACTCTTCAATGTGAAGATTGATTCAAAAAAGTCCCATTTAAACAGTCCAGAGTCAAATGGTTGTAGTTTTCACAAACACAATGAAATAAATACTCACAACACAACATGCTGGAAACAAGAAGGCCTGCTGTCGCTCTTGAATCCAGAAACATTTTCTGACAGGCTTTTGGTCCAGTTTGTCCATTCACACAAAAGTCTCCTCAGCTAGTTTCTTTTTACAGTACAGTTCGATTCATCCTCAAATAAAATTAAAAAAACACACCCTGTCTTCCTTAAACGATTGAGTTTGATGAAAATGGCTTGTGGGGCGAAGGGGTTGAAGTCAAAGTTATCCTTCAAGCAGAACGTGGGGTTTTTTCTTCTTTCCTTTCAGGAGATAACCATCAGGTCAAACAGTCGTTTTCTGTTTCCACAGTGTTGCTCACTGCTGTTTTCAGTCTGTTCAACAAATAAAACCTGTACAGAAAATTTCCAGGGGGCGGATTCCGACTTCAGAGACTAAATACCATAAGAAACATCTCCACTGATTGCAAGATCATTAATGGAGTTTTTAAAATGGGTTTTTAATGACTGTGAAGGAAAATAACAGATCTTCAGAATAAGTAAACTTGTGAGAAAGAAGTCTGTTCACTCACAGACTCAAGAATGGTCAAATATATCAGTGTTTCTTCACCTATGGCTACACAGATTCAGTGGGGGACTGGTCATCAGTGTGGTGCCTCATGGACTGAACGCTGGTCAGTATTTTTCTCTGGTGTCCTGCAAGAGACACTCCAATCCTCTCCAGATCCCTGTGAAAACAAAGAAACAAATATGAGAAACAACCATATTTGCTGGTATGATATAATTCCTGCTGGTACTGGAGGAGAAAACACCAGCACACTGATGGGAGGCTTTGCAAAAGTAAACACTTAAACTAATCAAACCTGCACTGCACAACCGTAAAGAGCTGCACTATATACCACAAATATATTATCTTCGTATTGTCAGAATCAAAATTCCTTTTACCGTCATTGTGCACAAAAGAAAGCGCAATACTAAATCGGTATAAGTATTGAATCAATATTGGTGTGGTGTGATCAATGATTAGTTTCACGTTCCCTCTTGAAATTTTTGTTTAGTTTTGTATTGTATTTTTTACTCCACCTCAAAAAAGGATTTTGTTTTGATTTGCACTCAAATGATTCATTTAGGAAAAATTTACACACATCAGCCATAACGGCAATATTATTATAAAATATCAATATTGGTCCAAATTTTCATATTGGTACACCCCTAATATTTACCAATATTATTGCCATTGCATAATTTGATCGTGTTGTGCAGCTCAAACCCTACACACAACTTACTTTACAAAAGAAATGAACATAAAATCACTATTTTTGTAACAGTATCCTATTAGATGTGTTTGTATATTAATAATATATATATTATTAATGACTTCTGAGTGTTTTTTAAATAATGTCTTGGATCAGAGTGTGCTCAAATATCAGGTTTAATATAACTGAACTAATGCTAAAGGAGCCAAAAGTAAATGCATGGCCACACATCCCACATAGATTGTCATACCCATTGCTTTATATTACCTATAAAAATGTAACATGAGGAGAAGTTTTAAAACCTAATTAAATATACATGCAGTGCTGAATTTATGATGCAAAGAGAACAAATTAAAAACCCAAGAAATGTGAGTTCAGGCGGGTCGCCCGTCCGTTTTTTTCTCTGAGGAAGTTGTTCATTCTGCATGAAATGTGAAACAGAGTTCACTGGCTCATATACCTGCACGGTGCCTATTTCACACCCGTACATTTTAGCATATATTTAATTAGTCCCTTTGGGTAAATTTCCTCTCTGCATTCAGAAAACGTCAGGTTCAGAGGGCATCAGTGCAGTATAGGCGCACAAGACGAAAGTCTGACATTGGTGTCTTTTTTAAAGTAACAGTATCACTTATTGCCTTTAGACATCAGCAGCTGGAAAGTTGCAAAGTGACAAGTATTGCAACTATTTTAACATAGTGATAGAATTTAAAGGCGCATTCAATGAGAATGACAGAGGAGAAGTGAAAACAGTGAGGTCAGACATACTCAGCCGTGATTTGTGTGACCAGGGGCAAAGATGTGAACCCCGATCCGATGAAGGAGTCTCTATACTGGGTCATCTTCAGAGCAGCCAGCCAGTCCTCCACCGAGCTCACCCTGCTCAGATCCGGAGCTCCCCGGTCTAACAAAGGATGATGGGAAGGACTGCAGGGAGCAGATATAAGGAACCACAGGGATCATTAGAATCTCAACTGTATCACAAACAGAGAGTGTTTGGGTATGGAAATGAGTTAATATCTCTGTTCACCCAGGAGCCATGTTGCTGGTGCCGGCTTTGAGAGACGCAGGGTTGCGGATCATTTTGTCCAACATGCTGACAATGTCAGAGAACTTTGGCCTTGCGTTTCTGTCTTTCTGCCAGCAATCCAGCATCAGCTGGTGCAGCACTACTGGGCAGTCCATGGGAGCTGGCAGTCTGAAGTCCTGCTCTATGGCGTTTATTACCTGGAACACAGCAGACCAGAGATGCAGGCGGATTTACACAATAAGGCTGGAGAAAAAGAGAAACCTGTTCAAAAAGGAAGTCACAGGGTTTCATTTTTTGAAGAATGAATGTTGTGTTCTTGACAGTAGAGTGGACCGCCGCATATTCACTGATCAATATTTGAACACATAGCCCTGAACACTTCAAACTAATTTTTATTCTTTGGCATTTCCATATGGCCCGACATTGCAATTTACTTGTCCCGTCTGTTTTAACTTGTGTTTTTATTCTTTTATGTTTTTATCCGTGGTTTCATGAATACTGTACAGCACTTTGGTGCAGTTAATATCTGTTTTTAGAGTGCTTTATAAATAAATTGACATCGACAACAATTGGGTATTTTTCTGTGGAACATAACTCAGATTTCTTCATGGAAAATGTGTCTATTTATGGATTAAAATGAAAATGCGGCCTGAGAAGCTAAAAAATGCCTCATATTTTAGAGCTGGTGTTTGCAAGCAGCAAACCCAGAAGTGCTATTAATTTTTCTTGCTGCTCATTGGCTGCAAACCCCAATAGTGGAATTAAGGAAGACTGTGGATGTTAGCTGCTGTGTCAAATTGGTTCCCACTGTTTGTATTAATACACATTAAGGCCTATATGCTGTTTGACCTATTAAGTATTTTTAGTAGAGGTCTCAGGTATTTGCAAATTTCAGCGTTTCACTCTTAATGATAATTTATCCCTAAGACCAACCCAGCAACATTGTAATTATGTGACATTTTGTTGGTTAATCTGGTGATATGTTTGACAACACTCATTATTCACAATCTTCTTTTTACAGAAATCAATGTTATACAACACAGGCATAGGCATTACGACCTGACATCAAAAGGCATACGATAATGTAAATGAAATATCACAGATAAATATGCAACGTTACAAGTGAGCATATGAGAATACTCTGGATTTTCACAGTAACAGAAATAAAGCAGTCAGAAGATAGATAATGACAAAAGAAAGATAAAATCTTTTCCAAAATACAAATGAAATCCAACTTTGGCTTGTTTCAATATATTCAAACATTCAATGAATGTTTATTGCTGTAATATGTAACTGAATAACAGTTGTGGTGGTTCTGATATAAATATCTGCTGCAGAGATAAAGTAGCTGTTCCTTTTTATTAGTTTCTATTAATCTGCTACTTTCCAGGTGGTAATGAATAAAACTACGAAAAAAATGGCACCACAGGACATGGACCACCATTCTTCCTATGCTAAAATCTTAAAAGAGAAAAAAAATATGCTAGATCCAATGGCTTTATTTCAACAAAATCAAACTTCCAGCATTGGGATTGAGACTGGAGATACGCCTACTTCCATCAGTCCCTCCCTCCTCACAGCTTTGATACAAATCTGCATTTATATAATATCTGAACTTAAGAAAAAAAAAAAACTGAGTGCTAAATGCTTCATCCTACATACTCAGCAGCACAGAGTCATTCTCAGGATCAAAGAGACAAGCAGCACGGTGCTGTCATGAAAGCTCAAGAGGAGAGAAAAACTGCTTCTTGTGAAAGTCATTTTCCTTTAGCATTTCTGTGATCACTTCTCTTGGTCGGCACTACTGAATAAACACCCACATGTAGCAAGCGCCAAAACAAAATACAGTATTTAAAGGGGCGTAATAATTTCAGAGGGCAAAATAACAAAGGAACAAACTTTACAACTTGGGTTTTGTGCAGCAAGTAAATGGAGGCAGTTAAATAACTGGAGGAACTGACTATTTTTGAACAGATGTGTTGACTGACTACAAACAAGTCATATTGCTCAGTTTAAGATATAAACTGATTAAAAAGTAGAAAAATAGAAACAGCAGAAATGTTGCAGTCATGAATGAGGCATCCCATCATGGCGGCTTAAGGGCAGAAACAGGCTGGATGTGGTGATCAGTGCAGCTTGGGAGGAGAACAATATTTTAGTTAACCTTGAGTAAAAATTTGCAAACAGTTCAGAATTTTCATCTGGGCGGTCACAAATTTTATCCTGATATTTATCTGTAAACGGCAGTAACTTCTGCTGAAGCAAAACACTTTGTGACATTAAAAATATCAATGTATAAATTACCATCTGAAATCACTGTATGCCAGGAGCATGACATGATTTAAATGATCCACAAAAACAATTAAAGTTATGGATGTAATGCTTGTCGAGTTTACTGAAATGTGCTCTAATGGCTTAAAATACACCATTTTATGAGTTAATTACTGTACAGATGTCAGATAACATATTTCTGGCAGTTTTCTCACACACCAATTATTACCATCTGTCTTGTCTATTCAGAAAGCTGATGCTTTTCTACATGAAAGACAGATTAACATGAACATAATTGCAAAATTTTGCCTCCAGACAAACCAGCATTTTGTTTAAAGTTTGATTAATATAATGTTAAATTATAAGGGTACTGATAGCTTTTAGAGCCAAACATAGATTTAGTGAACTGTAAACTTGTGAAAAATGGCTTTAGACAGAGGGTCTGATAGCACTCTGTCTATCAGATAATCAACAATCTGATTAGATTTTTTTTTAATTGACATACTGAGTCATAGTGGATCAAATTTTTGTTATTTAGCAGTTAAACTAAACTTTTGATTTACATGTATGCAAAGGATGTTGAACATCTTATCAGAATACTTGAGTAATCAAAGTTTTATCATTCATATTGATGCAAAAAATACAAAGGTTGAAATTGTGGACAGTACCTCAAACATTTTAGTAATGTCATGTAATAACCTCATGATAAAACTCGGTTTATCATGAGGTTTAAAAAAGTATTCAATGACTAATAAGTACTGAAAAAGTATTCAATGACATGAATCATATTCTTCCAAGTAATACTTTTTTTTGGTTCAGTTTAGCTATAAAATGTAGTTTTAAGTAACTCATTACATATTAGTCCCATTTATTATGAACTTAAAACTGAATGTTGATTGTTTACTTGTAAATCTTTATAGACGTTTTTTCAGACTCTTTTTGCTTTTTTGGCCAGTGCAGTAGACTAACTGAAATAACAGATGCTATGACAGTTTAATAGAAGAAACTATACATTCTGCTATTAAACTGTCAACATAGACCATCTTGTAAAAAAATGGCACTAAAAAACTATAACTGAGAAACATGGCAAGAGTAATAAATGAAGTGTTTCCAAAATTACTTACTGTTTACAAACTGAGTAATTGAGATGAATAATTGTAATTTAAGTGTTGACCAAAATATTAAGTGTGATTTATTTCATAAGTGATCATAAAACATTAATACGTCTCCAGCTTCTGTTTAAACAGAGATAAGTTCTGCTACTGTTTTCCTTTTGGTCCTGATCAATATTTTACAGATGAGACTCAGATCAATAATTCTGTTCTTTCTTCACCAGAGCAACGCCTGCATCACTGCAAAATAAAAAATATTTATATTTTTATGATTTTTTTTGTTGTTGTTGTTGTTTTGACATTCCTGCCAGCTGCAGGTTGTTTTCAACTATTCCAACCATTTTCCATGTTTCTCCCTGAATCTACTGTTTATTTATTGATGTCGCTTTTTCATCGTTTCTTTTTTCCTTCCTGTCATCCTGCCAAAATGTTCCAGTCTGTTGCCTTGTTCCCCGTCTACCTCAGTTCATGACCTCTGCCACTTTTTAGACTTTTGCTTGTCAGCCTTTTTCCACAACGGACTTCTCAGAGACTCCTGTGCTTTGATTGACCTAGTAAACCATTTAGCTGCTTTGGTCACTCCTGTGACCGTCGTCTAACCACTTCCAACAACAGCCCACTTTCAAATCTGGTGCAACCATTTAGCCATAAAATTGCAAGACGGAAACACGAGTGTCGTTTTATTTTCCTGACTTTCTGCAATTTAAATGTAACGTGTGTCTGTGAGCTATAAAAAGGTGGCACTTGTACAATCATCTTGCTGGGGATTTGACTTCTTCCAAGAAGAGTGAACTCAGGGTGAACTCCAGTTGACCCTGGCACACTTCTTAGGCTTTGTAATGCATAAATTCACTCTATGCCAATCAAAATAGTAGCAAGTGTAGTAAAACATCACAGGTCTCTTTCATGATTAATTCATGTCGAACACTGCACCTGCAGTGGCTCTGCTGACAATTTCACTCCTCTGTGTTCTTTGAAATCGTGTGTGTGTGCATGTTCCTTTACACATGTCAGCCTGCGAGTGTGCGTGTGAATATGTGTGTGTGGTTCGGCTGAAAGCGAGTCTGAACGTGTGATAAGAGTGAGCTCAGGGTGTCAGCTCCATGCATAGTTAATGCCCCCGCAGACCCTCGTTAGCTGTACTGGAAACACACACTCTTCCCCATCATTATACACAGACTGTTCCATAATAAATCCGTCTCTGTCATTACACTGAATTTCTCTCATTACGACTCTAGAGAAGCTGCGGCTCGGGGAAAAGCGGAGGAGGCGCAACGGGAGGAGGAGAACGGAAAAGGCGGGGAGGAGTTAAGAGCCGGAGGAGAACGAGCGAAGAGAGACAGAGGAATCACAGGAAGTTGACTTTATTTAAGAATTTTTTTTACAAGAAATTTTGTCCTGCTGTTGAAATGTTAGAAGACGTTACTACAGATAAACTCTTTCACAGAAAGACAAGTGATGCATAAACTCAGGCTTAGGTTTTCTCTTCAGTAGTACACAAAAGTTTACACTTAATCTCATGTTTTGTTTTCGTGCTGTGATAAAGATTTATAAAAGTACCTGGCAGACATATCATACTTTTAATTGGAGTTTTTAGCTAATGTCCCTTTAGTCATCACCTTGCTTTTCGTAAACCAATGTTCTTTCTATGGGAAAGTCTATTAAATCTTATGAAAATCAACAAAATTATATCATGTGTAAGACTTTTAATAACAAAGAGCCTTCAGATATTGGGTTCAGTGGATTAACAAGCACACTCAAAAAAGTGAGACAAAATTATCTAAAAAACATCTGATGTCCAAATTAAACTTTGAAACGTAAAGAAATGTTAATATAACTTTAAATAGATTTCCTTTCAAATGTATTGAAAGTGTTTATTTTGTCAGTTAAGAATCAGAACCCTCTCTATATTTCAGATTGTTTTGTGTAAAAGAAAAAAAAACAATAGTGAAAGGAAATAAATGCACGGTTTTGAAAAAGTTTGAATCTGAAAAGGTTGGAGTAGAAATCAGAGCCACTAAGTCAAAACGTTCGCTACAGTTTCAGCTGCAACTCTTGTCTTTCTAAAATTTGTATTTCTAGAGACTAAAATATTTGTTCATTCTTGCTTGAAGCAAATACTAGAGGAGACATCTTAAGGGTTTTTTCCCCCCCAACAATAGATGTTCTGATTGAACAGATTTTCCCAACTGAAGCGCTGATCTCTGCTGCTCCAGTGGAGTTACTACCAGACTCTTGGCCTGCTGTTTGCCAGCTTTTTCAGTGAACAACAAGTCATTTCTTGGTAGTTTAAAAGTTGTGCTTCCTTGTTTTATTTTTGCGTGGAGCAAACACCAGCAGTGTCGTGAGACATCCAGACGAGGTGAGAGGGAAACACAATGTGTCACTGTTGCTATGCCAACATGCTTTTCATAAAGAAAGTTTCTCAATTTACGATATTGCCTTTTAGTTCATTATTCAGCATTCAGAGTGGGGGCTGAGGCGTTAAGAAAATACATTTACTATAGAAGACATAAAAATCACATTTCCATTAAAATGCAGCGACAGTGAAGAGTGACAAAGAGAGGAGTTGAACATTTCTGAATGCAGAACTAAATGAAAGAAGTATGAGGAGTATGCAGAGAATTAGAAAAAAAAGGTAATTTTAATCTGACAACAAACCTCATCAGAACATATTCTAATTTATTGAATATGACTGCATATCTACATCTTTGGCTTCTATGTGTCAAACCTTTACAAACTGCATAAAGTTTCATGTAGCCAGATTTGGGATTTAGAGCTACTTTGAAGTAGGCTTTAGTGCCAAACCAAACTAGAATCTCAGTTTGATATAATATCCTCAGAATACAATCCCCCAAAAATGAAAATGTCTGTGATCCAATTTTTTAGAACTTCTCGTCCTGAACTCCATTTTCTTTTAGTTCCAAGAGCAAAATGGAGAACTCAGGGAAAGCTGGGGAATAGTTCTCTCTTCTAAATTATAGCTGACAGAAAAAAACTGCAGAGAAATGGGAATGTCCTCTTTTATAAACCTGCTGATTATTTCTAGCCTAAATCACAGCAGGACCAATGTAATCTCGGAGAACTTAATAAAATCAATGCGATGCAAATAAAAAAAATAAGGTAAAGAAATACTGCGGCAAATTGATCATACTGTGAAGGTAATTGGAATAAAGCTGTCACTACAATAAAGTATCGCCTGCAGTAAGCATCTGCTTGAAAGCACAATCCTGATACCTTTGGACTAACGCTCAGGGAAGAAAAACACATGTGACACCTGAATTGATGTCCTCATTTTCCGCATGTTTTCCTCAGACGTGCCGACTCCCTGCTGGGAGAGACGGCAAGGAAAAACAAACAAGCGCAGCCTCCGTAAACACCAAACAGCCGCAGACATCAGAGCAGCAGACAGACAGAGAGACAGGTAACCAGGTGGTGACTTACATCTTGGTTGCTCATGTCCCAGTAAGGTCTCTCTCCGTACGACATCACCTCCCAGGTGACGATCCCGTAACTCCACACATCTGAAGCAGAAGTGAATTTCCTGTAGGCGATCGCCTCTGGAGCCGTCCACCGCACTGGGATTTTACCCCCCTGAGGGGAAAAAGAGCGGAAAGAAAAAAAAAAAAAAAAACTAAGACAAAAGGCAGAGATAAGAGATGACAGTGAAAAAAGAAAGGCTGCATTGAGGGAATTTGTCATACTTAGGAATTCAGCTTAGGTAGAACAAAGTATAGGAAAAGGTCATAGGAAGGGCATCAGAATAGTGTGCAAAAAGGGTAAAAAAAAAAAAAAAAAGAAAGAAACTGCACATTGATTGTATTAGAAGAGCAAACCACATTCATTTTTCCTGTTTTTTAGAAGTAATAAAATAAAGAAAAAGCACACCAAACTCAACAAATGTGAGCAAACACATGTTTTCCAATCTTTTCTTTCCTAATAAAAAAGTATTGGTCAAACAAAAGCTTCTGTTTTGAGCCTGCTGACAGAAATCCAGGATTAAAGGATGTAGTACAACAACATGCTGGTTTCCTGTGTTTGAAATACGATCTGTTGAAGGAAATTACACAAAGTATCACAAAGTCCTAGAAAGAAGCTGGGAGTTTCCAGAGAAGTTTTTTTTCCTCCTTACCAGTGAGCTGGTGTAGGTGGGGTCAGAGGTATCCTCCTCCAAATAACGCGATAAGCCGAAGTCGGATACTTTACACACCAGGTTGCTGTTCACCAGAATGTTTCGCGCCGCTAAGTCCCGGTGAACATAGCTCATCTCCGCCAGGTACCTGCAACATCAACAGGATTTATTGACTCAACGTGTGTTATCTGTTGCAAGCTTTGGTGCACTAATGGAATTTAGAGTGTGTGGGTTTGTGCCTTTGTGTGTTTGGTTGCTCGTGTGTGAGCTGCCTCCGATAAAATCGGAATGAGATTTAATATTTCTGTATGTTTGCGTGCTCACAGCCTGCAGTAAAACACAGACGCTATCTGTGTTTTACTGCAGGATGGGATGTGAGATCTGAAGCTGCCAAGTTGTAACGCTGCAGTAAAATACCTGGACTTACATTACAGCAGGTAGAAGAGTTTAAGTGTGTGCCGTTCTGCATAAGGAAATCAATCACTGAAGGATCAGAGAAGGTTTCCTGTTTATCTTTGTAATAAAATGGATTAGTGTGTGTGTGTGTGTGTGTGTGTCGGCACCTCATTCCAGATGCGATGCCTCTCAACATGCCGACCAGCTGGATTACCGGGAACTGACCGTCGTTTTGCTAAAACACAGAAACACAAGAATGGATTCTTATTTTCCAAAAATATTTTTCAACAGATCTTTACTATTTATTTAAACTTCTGATGTTGACAAGACAACAGTGTCATAAAGTCCACATAACATAAATGTTCAATGCAAGGAAAACTATAAACCTTAATAAAACAGATTAAAAAAAAACATCCCTAACTTCATATTTTTTGGAGTACACTGTCACTCATCTTGAATTAATATCTCTAACCTTTAACCAGATGTGTCCAAAATCTGGTCCAGGGGCCATTTGAGGCCCCTAGAGGGATTTGGTGGTCCTGAACGCAATTCAAAACTGACACGGATTTGTTTTGCCAAACGGCAGATGGATAATTCCTGATAATTCAAAAGTGATCAGACTTTTTATTTTCCTTTTGATTTCATAGTAAATAGAACCCCAGCTATGATTATAACAGAAATGTTTTTTATGATCAAAGGCATAAATTTATGACATTAAAACTAAACTATACATCATTGTAATGCCAGAAAATTGCATGAAAAGAAAAACTGAAAGGTTTACAGAGATTATGAAGTCATAAATTTGTGATAAAAATGGCAGAAGTCCTTTAAGACTGAAGTGGTAAATTTACTTATAGTAGTTATATTTTCCAACATACAAGTGGTACATCTGGGCTATTTTCTTACATCAGAAAGACTTCCTGCAGGTGCAAAGTCACCATGAACGATTTATGACTCTACATTCATAAGAGAATATTCAAGATCTGTTTGTTTTTTGGTGGAAATTTACCACAAATTTTCTACTTTGATCTACAATAGCCCTACTAATCTGTGGTAACTTTAATTGAAATGTTGCTACAGAAAATCCCTGTTCATTTTAACTGAAGATGAGTCTTTCCTCTCATCTTCAATTAAGATGCTGTTGTGCAAAAATGTTTTACTTAGCTAACAAGATGCAAGTAGCTTGAAAGAAAATGAGTAATTGAAAACAAAATATTGCAGTAAATTTATATTTTCATCATCAGCAACTGTCTAGTTAAATTAGAAGTCTGGCAGGTGAGATAATATGACAGAGTGAAAGTTAAGCCAAAAGCTTCTAAAAGCAAACCTCCTTGGATTATTCCTCCATAAAACATCAAACCACTGCAGCTCCACTGATGTGGCTGAGAAGTCTGACCGTTTCAGGAATAAAACGTTTGCAAACATATTTGTAGCTCTGAATCCTTGTAGCTTTTGCCAAATTATTTAGCTTTTCTTTAGAATTAAGAAAATGTTTAAAAATTGAATTGAATGAAAAACCACAAGTCCAATCTATAATTTATTGGGAATTTATCTAATAGATCAAAACATAATCAGGAGCCAGGAGTTGCAGAGAACCAGAGCTCAGGTGGGAGAACAAATCAGCTATTAACTATGCACACAATAAATTTATCCTTTATGAAAGAGCAGCAAAAATTAAGCAGTTGGAAGAAAGCTATAAGAAGTTCCACTTAAAGTTTGCCAAGAGCAAACGGCAACTGTGTTTGAAGAAGGTGCTTTGGAGCAAAATTTGGCCTTTATGCAATCCCAATGTATAAAAATAACTACATATCACCCTGAGCACACCATCTCCTTACTGAGACATAATGGAAGCATCATCATGGTGAGGAGATGCTTTACTGCAGAGGGAAAGATGTACGAATCTAATTACAGTCATTCTGAAAAAAATGACTCTAGGAAAACCTGTTTGAAGCCGCAAAAAACCAGCAAGCCACAGTTAGAATGGAATGGTAGATAAATAAACATTGTAAGGAAAGGCATAGTCAAAGTCCAGAGCAAAACTGAGAATCTATGTGTTGATCTAAAATGGAGACATGTTTGAGTTTGTGGCTGTAGTGAGAAAATAATGAGCCTATTTTTAAGTGATAAAAATATTCCAGCACGGCACTAAACCTTTCTAGGAGAGTGGATTAATCTGTGATAATATCCCAGAATTAATGGGTTTTCAATCAACACAAGCACATTTTTTTGGTTTGTTTGTTTGTTTTCCTGCGCACAGATAAATGCCTCAGACTGGCTTATGATTCCTCCTTTTTAAAGAGGACATTTGCTAACAATCTTTGCCTTTAGGTGAAGTGGGCTGACGGCGCACGCAGCCCCCGTGGGACAGCCTGACATCTTCACAGACATTCATAGCCATGTTTATAATCCTTCCATTAACCGATTAATACAGATAAATCTCGGTCAATTTGTGAAACATGTTTACAGTAATCAGTATGTACTGTAGGATACGCTGCACTTGTCGACTTTAAAATGGACTTTTGGATTATTTTTTTTCCTCCTTTTGGCATCTCAGTTTCTCTCCTCCGTGTCTTTTAAACCTTAGAGAAACCCCCAACTGACATAGTTGCAGTCTGCTCCGTGTGTCTTTTAATTCATTTTGTGCAGCAAACTGTGCCTTTGATGCTCCCCTGGCCTAATCCTCCGCAGGGAAAAACCTTCTTCTAGGTGCACACAAACAAGCTGCACTGGTGCTGCAGGTCCGGTCCTTTCAGGACGGTCACGCCAGGACAGCAACACCGCCGGATCGATCACTGTGTATGTGTGTCTGTGTGTGTGCAAGTCATCTGATGGTTTCTGAGTCAAATGGGGTCGCGCTGTGAGAACTGGGCATCAAAGAGTTTTCTCTTTCTGTTTTTAGCAGCACCTCAAAAGGAGGCCGGGATCAAAGACATGGACAGGCTGGCAGGATGAGGGAAGAGTACAGGAAGGGAAAGAGCCAAAGCTAAAAAAAGGAAGGACAGGAGGCTGTTTCTGTCTCCTCTTGAGTGTCATTTTGGAAGCTCGTAATCCTTTCCTCAACTAGCAGTTTGTCCTAACTGTACAGCATGTACATAAATACTCCACATTTATGTAAAACTAGGGCTGCAACTAAATTATTTTATTAATCGGATAAAGAAAATGTTTCATTTTATCACTTAAGCCTTTTTTACACTATATCAGAATGTTTTGCTTAAAATGCAATAACAGCATTCTTTTAGCAATTTTGAATCAGGAGTTTTGATTAGAGTCTATTTATGTTGCATTTTTATCTGAAATGCAGCATATTGTTTTTGTATAATTTTGGCCTAATTACTGCTCTGAATATGTTGAAATTTTCAGCAATTAGGACTTTTTTTTATTTATAAAGTTAATTAAACAATCATTAAATTAGTTGACGATGATTTCTATAATTGATTAATCACGGTTAATCAGATTAATCCTTTCAGCCCTTACATAAATGTGACCTAGCCTAAAAGTACTGAGCATAAAGCTGACAAACAGAGGACTCCTGTGTTGGTCTGTAAACAGTGTTCTGCTGGCAGAATCCTCCTTACCCTCAGGAATGAGTCCAGTGCGCCGTTCTCCATGAACTCTGTGATGATCATCGTCGGTCTGCTCTTTGTGACCACGCCCTCCAGTCTGATGATGTTCGGCTGGTCGAACTGGCCCATGATCGACGCCTCGGCCAAGAAGTCTCTCCTCTGACGCTCAGAGTAGCCCACCTTAAGGGTCTTGATCGCTACGGGGATTTCTTTCTTCCCAAGAGGTTTCAAGCGACCTTTGTACACCTCTCCAAACTCACCTTCAAAATGACAAAAAATGACATTAGAACAAAAATTAGACAGCAAAATACAAAAAGGTAACGAACAAATTCTACATGAGATTCCAGAAGGCTGCACAAATTTAAAATAATTCATCATTAACCACATTTTCAGTTTGAAACTTAACTATAAATGAGCATGGAGAAGAATAATTATATTCCTACTGTTTTTACTGCAGCTGAGTTGGTTTGTTTTAATTGTTGCAACGCTCTAATGCTTCACACTCCCTTCATTCTGATGGACTCCAAGCAGTTCAAGCAGAGCAAACAGAGGCTGAAGGGCAATATTTTTTGTGTGTGTGGCTTAAAAGTGCAACAAACAAATCCCATTTATTGCTGCTCTCTGGGGTGAGAAAAGGTTGTGCTTTCAATGTGTGAACAAGATAAAAAGGATTGTGCTATTATTATTGCTTAGACACATAGCGTTGCATGACACATCTCATAATCTCTTGATTAAACAAAGCTTAATGGATCAAGAGAGTGAACTGAAGGTTTAAATCTTTTGTGAACATCCTGCTATATTCATTTACCGAGTGGGGATCTCTGTAATTACTGAGTTTTTTATTTATCAGTTTCAAGAAGAGAATAGTTAAAGGTTCAATGTGTAGGAGCTAGAGACTTTAACCAGGATAAATTGCAGCTAGTTAAATAAGACTCCCACGTATGAACAAAACACGATAACAATGAAAATCTCCAAAGACTCAAATTAAAGGCAGTGCCCTTCTCCTGTGGGTGAAATTAGGATTTGTATATAAACTTTAAACTGAAGTACATTCCAAACCGTAATTTTATTACTAATAATAGTTACTTTTGGTCTCTTTGTACATGCCATCATAGTTTGTTCTGAAATGCTTCGGTTTGAGCTCGAGTCTCTGGATCCCCAGAACCAAACATAGAGAAGCGGCATTCAGCTTTTTTGTCTCTTATCCAAATATAAACATTTATTTTATGGATCTGTAATATTTACAGATATTTGTGCTGTGATTGATAAAAACACAGTTGTTTGAATTTGTCATATGTTCCTTTAGAAATATCCAAGCTCTGTTCTTTGTAAACCCGAGGTCGCCTTAACCGAATAGTTTCTGCCTATGACCGCTTTTGTAAAATGGTCAAAAAACTGAAGACAGAAAAATCTGAAGGTCATCTTTTATTTTGAAAGATTAGCATTCCCACTCTTCACCACGTAGTTTCGACTTGACACACAGAGTACAGGTGACTAAAGCAATCCAAAAAAAAAGAAAAAGATTCCCATGAGAGAATTTGAGTATCATCTCGTTCTGTTCTCAGTGCATCTCAATCGGCGTCACAACTGAGCCACTGGAGCAGAAGGAGCGCATCCTGAAGCGAGGGCTTGTAGGATCAGGAACCTTCTCATCTGATAACTTCAGCTGCAGAAATGATTCCTGATTTCAAAACTTTGGCTGAGGTGGCTTAGCTTGTGATTCCAGGCAGAGACTCCAGAATAACACCAAAACAACGACAATACCCAAAACATCATGACAGTAACCTCTGCAGCTCATTGGAGATGTTTGATTATACACAAGCGTCTCCATTCAGGACCAGCAAAATTACATAAACTCATCTGCTTGATGTGAAATGGCACAATATTGATTCCCTGTTAAGCTTATTTGGGTTGAATATTGGTTAAAATTAATTTTAAATAAATTAAATATCACTGAATGTCATTTCTATTTTAAATATTGACAGGTAAAAATGGATTATAGAGGGATGCTTTTAACCCCAATAGTCAAAATAACATTGTAAAAAAGTCTGGCGCAACCTCTGCTCCAAATCCAATCTGGGAGAAAAATAATAATAATCTGAATTTTCCAAAAATATCAAACACTCAATGAAAATTGAGCCCCATTATTTCAGTTGATCTCCAAAAACTGATTAAATTGGTGTCAAGGAGAAATCCCTTACAAGAAGCTGAACTAATTCTGACTTTTATAATCGCCTAATAAGCTTACCTGGTAATAAACTTACCTGAGCTAGTAATTAAAAACTAGCTCCAACCTCAACAACCAGACTATTTTCATTCTGCAGAGGCACAGACATCTTTTGTCAAAATAAACGCACCGACATGATGATGGGGTACATGAGAATTGAATTAACTTCAAAATAAAAGTCGTTGCTGCACAGACAAAAAATCGTTGTGTGAATAATAGATGAGAGATGGGAATTGGATGACAGGGCCGTGCCGTTGAGTCTCACACTGATCTGTGCTCCACATATCATCGCTCATTAAAAACTATCTTGTGTCAGTGCTGTAAACCAGAACAAGCACAGAAGGAAGAATGGAAAGAAGATGGGATGGGAATGAAAGAAGATGCTCTATAAATCTATGTTCAATCAACACTCTGTTAGTAAAGGACTGTTAGATGAGATGTCTTAGTCTGTCATATTATAAACATAATGCGTTTCACGACATTTCTCCTGTCAAACAAAGTGGTTTTTGTGAAGGACATTTCCTACAGGCTGAGTGATAGTAATGGAAAGAGAGCGTTATCTCAAAGGAAGGGAATAAGGGAGTCAGGTGGGATATTTTTATTATCTCCGTAGGGCTCTCTTCTTCTTTTATCTTCACTTCCCAATCTGTTATTCTGCTTTTCCTTCCATGGTTCATTGTTCAGGATTTGTCTGTACAAAAACAAACTAAAACTCCAGAGGGTCTAAATCACAGAAAGTGTTGAAGATCGGATAAAGTATCAAAGGAGTACAGAGGAGGAAAACAAGAGTGAAACAATGTGAGAAGTGAGTTATGGAGCTCCTGAAGGACTCAAAGTCTGACCACATCTCATTTCACCCATCCCTGTGCTTCCCCCTCCCTCCCTGTCATTTTCATTCCTTCTCCATCACTTCTGTCTGGAATGAGAAACCCTTCCCTGAGAATAATAAAGCACCAAATGGAGGGATTACCAAAAGCCCCTCAAAGTGGTTCAACAGACCAAAGGCCAAAGCACATACTTGCAGTGGTGAGGGTCTGGACCTGGTTCATGACCTTTAACACCCAGGGCTCAGTAGGCTCTTTGGGTGTGATTGGTTTTTGGTCCTGTGTTAAATAAGTTATGAGTTATCAGGAGCAGGCCATCTGAAGGAAAAACATTTCTCAATCTGGTCCGAGTTGCAGTAAAAGAAAAATATTATCCCATAAAATAAAAGGTAATGGCATCTAAACGAGTTACAGATTATAGCAGAGAGGTATCAGTATTTACATGGCAACCCTCACACATTCACAATCCCTGTCACATGGTGCTTTATAATGCTGATCTTTGAACTATTTAAATCACTAAATAAGATTCAATTATACGAAATACCACCTGCCCATGAATTCTCAATGAGAAGGTCTGGTAAAGCACTATAGAGGTTGGAATCATCTTTAAAATCCAGAAAAAAGATGAAAACTAAATCAATCTTGTTAGAAGTGAGACACTTAGACTTCGACAAGGGCTGGTGCAATATTTCCAGCTTATAAACAACTACAATAATTTCAAAAAATTGAGTATTACATTTCACGGAGAGGTATAATGCAATAATGCAAAATGTAAGGATTTAGTTCCCTCATCAAAAACTTACTCAGAGTGGTGCTTTGACTCCCGTGGGAGCCATTAATGGGTGCCTTAACGCTCTGACATACAATGTACCTAAAGCTCCGCCTTACTACACAGCTCCATTAGACTAGCGGCAGCAGAAATGAGCAAACACTGGGTGGAAGTACGCATCTGCTGAACTCGAAGACCGGTCGTAAACGGCAGCAATGGATGGCAGAAAAAGCATTTTTGGGGTCAGAAATAGTGGGAGGTTCTTAAAGAGACAGGCCGGTTTCAAGACATGGCTATGATGGGAAGTCCAATTTCTTTTAGGTGATTTTTGATATATACAGCATTTTCATGACAGCTGAAGATACTTTATTGTGAAATACATCATATAAAAATTCATAATACCCTCTGGGGTTATTATTTGAAGAAATATTTCTGGAAATATAATTGTTTTTTAAACTCATAAAATATTATGGTGAAACAAAAATATTCATTAATTTCTTTCAGCAATTAGATTTTGTTTTGTTTCAGTATAGAGTCAAATCGTTCAAAATGATCGAGTTGCTCAAATAAGTTTTTAGATGCGACTGATCCAATTAAAACATCAAAAAATAATATTCAACAAAACCAGCGCAGTCAGTTCAAAAACTACAAAAATAGGTAAACATTCAAATCACAGCTCTGTGTGATGAATGTCTAACAAGCCGATTGATTATAAGATACGATGGTTTCTAATCATCAGAATGTCTGGCTAATGAAGGTCTCTCACCAAGATGTTGTTTGATACATTTTGCATGAATTTCTCTCTTTCCTTCATTAAATCCAGAGATTATAGCATCAAAACAATAACTTCTGGTGAACTTTGGCGACCACCGTTCTTCTTTTGCCAAACATCACACAGCATTTCTACAGCATGAGCACAGAGCTCACAAGAAAATGCAAGAAGACAGTTTTAATTTATTCCTGTGAAAGCTTTCAGCATGAATAAAACATGCTGACTTCAAAGGAAAAAATAATAAGGCAAAATAACAAATTGGCATTGCATGATTCCAGATATTTCTCATCGACACTGAAATGTGGCACAGTTGTTTTATCTGGTTTGAGAGAGAGTTGGAATCACAATTAAACCAAAGCAAACATTTTCTTTACATCTTATTCTAAACCTAAAAAAAAACTTAAGGTAGGATGAGAGTTTAATTTAAATTTTCTTTAAAAAAAACAAAAAAAAAAAGTTTAAAGAAACGAAAGAGAAAAAATGAATTAAGCAACAGTTCAAAAGGACTAAACCTATGAAAATCTCTACCTGATCCGATGACTTCCTCTATTTTGACACAAGAGGGGTCGATTTCTTTGGCAAATTCTCGCACCGCCTCGTTGGGGTCTTCATAGGTAAAGGGGTCAATATAGATCTTGACCCCCGGTGAACTGCGACCCTCAGACAGGGTGGGAAAAGTCACAGTGGGGGTGGGACCGCTAAACATGTCTGGCCTCAGAGTCACTTCTATAAAGAAAGTTCACAAATAAACTTTTTTATAAAAAGAATACCAGAATTTTTAATTATTTTTACAATAATAAAATATAGATTGTGTGTCTACCTCCTCCTGTGTTGTACTGCTGCAGCTTGTCGCCATACACACTCTCCTTCAAATGTCTCCTCCTACAGTGAGAGGGGGGAAAAGACAGACAAAGCTTCAGGGGAAGACGTCGCAAGAGCACATAAATTTTACAGAGCAGCTCTAAATGTTGCAGGAGTAAAATGCAAATTGGCAATTTTCTCTCAAACTGGGTTGAAGTAAAATAGTTATCCTGTTAAAAAAATCTGCTGCTGAAACAGTCTGTCTAGAACCAGTTAGGTTTGAAGGATTGTTACTGCTCTGTGTCATCAGCCCTCATTTTCCTGCTTTTCTCTGCAAACGGAACAAGTGCAGAAACATCCCGCAGAATCTCCATATGCCACTAGATCTTAACCAGATCCATAATAAAGGAGAACCTCAATAAACAGCTGAAATCTAAAAGGGATATACTGTAGTTCAAGTCATTTTTGTTAATTTTGACAATTACTGCTTATAGATAATGAAAACCCAAAATTCAGTTTCTTAGAAAATTACTTTAGCACGTGAGACCAATCAGAGAATACTTCATGTACTTTCATTGCCTGATTCTCCTTTGCAAGCATTAATAAAATTGTAGCAGTTTCCTCTACAAATGTGCGCAACTTTCTGTTGGTATCCCGCTAATGTTGAAAAAACACAATTATGAAATTGCAGTGTTTCCATAAAATAAGAAATAAAATTGAAATCACATTTGAATAAGTTTGTTCATATGATAGGTCATCATGTCAGCTGCAGATGTAACCATATTAATATTTCATCATTTTCTGCAGTAGTAACATTCTGCTGCTGATCATGTGTGTCCATTAAATCTACTTTGGTGCAGCCCAAAAACCCCCTCATCCTGGTGTAAAAACTTTTTACCAAACAAACGTGAATTTTCTGGAAGTTTCCTAGTTTCTACTGAGCAAATTTATTTTTGTAATTTTAATTTACACTTTTATGTTTAACAGAAACACAGTTGGTGTGTCAGCGTCTTCCATATCCCTCTTGACAATACTCCACATTCTCAGGTCACCTTGATGGTCAATCAAGCACACGGACAAAACGTCATCCAACCAGGTCCAGGTGTGGCTGACAGGTAAAAAGCCTTGCTAGAAAGTGAAAAACTTCTCCCTACCTTTGCAAATAAGAGAACCATGAAGAGGTTAAGAAATTTCTAGTATACGGTCTAAACACCAGAGGACTTAATATCTGGGTCAGAATTGGTTTCACTCAAGATATGTCCATCAGTATCTTCTGAGAGAGTAGTTTCTCCATTTGATTCTCCTCCAGACTCTTCAACAGGAAACTCAATGGTTGTTCTTGTTGCATGTGAACCTTTACATGTTTTCCCTTCACTCAACATTTCAATAAAATGCTTGGATACATCAGTGTACAAACAACCAGCTTCTTTTGTAATGGTCTTTCATCGCTCACCTTGACCAGAGTTTCCTTATGATATCCTAGACAACAAGCCATCAAGAATTAAATATTCATGCAATGAAAATAATTTTCTTTCAATATTTTCTAAGAAACCAGATGTTAAGTTTGTACTCCCCGTTTGCCAGGATCATCAAAATTAAAAAGAAACAAAAACTTAAATGAGATCAGTTTGTGAGTGATATCATTAATACATGAGCTCCACATTTTCATTCAGGGCTGCACGGTTTGCAATTTCTTCAACACTTGAGAACATATCTGTAATTTAAGACATTACTTTACAGGGAGCTAGAAATTCAGATATTGGCCAGGAAAAATATTTTTATAGGGTCATAACATTTGGCACACATAAATAGAGCAGCGTAAATGAACATAAATCTTGGTCTTTGTTGTGAAATTGATTTAGCTTTTAGGCTACCGAGTCCAACAACACAGTCAACAATCAGCGAGAGCAAACCTTCAACAACATTTATGTGAGATGAATCCCTAATTCCCACTGGCCAGACAAGATCAGCAGCTATAATCTGTGGCTTAGCATCCAATAACTATCAGCAGCTGGTGAAATTTGAAGAGGACAGATATGGGGAGAGCAAAACCAGATAAGTTTGGTCAGAGAACCCTGAAAGTTAACTGGAAATGGGACAACCTAGAAAATAAAGCCTCCCCTGAGAACAGGTCTGCTGGGAGAGATTAAACGCAGGCGAACACCTGGTTATGGAAAGAAAGAAAATATTGGCTCAGATCTCAGAGGCCTAAACATCTAGAGGAGTGGCACACATTAACGAAGAAATCTTTATCTTGCATATATTATGAACGTAAAATAAAAAAAGAACTGCACCTCTTAGAAGGTGCTTTGAGATATAATCAATCTAACATAATATTTCCAAAAATCTGTTTAGTGTTAAATGACCTACTTCAGTTTTACCCTGGCCAGTGTGGACAATACAATAAAATAAACTTTTAATGTTGCATTGGATATAAATATTACAACCAAAAGCACACATCTTTAGCCAAAATGTCTCTTTATATTATTGTCAAAAGAACAAAGCATCAAGAAATAAAAAAAAAGTTAGTTTGGTTAAAAACTGAAACGACAACTTCCACCTGTCAAACCTTTTTATTTCCCATTTTATCTCCAGATGTGGTGCCCTAGTTTTGCTTGTTTGATTTTTTCTTTTTTTTAATCTAAATGGAACACTCAATTGAGTTGTCCATTTTTATATTTTTATATTAAACCTTTAACCATTTACAATTACCACTCAAGATCAAGACTTCTCCGCACTTTGAAACCATCTTGTAATAAAAACACCAGATCTGAAATCAATATCCTAGTATTCAAAGGAAGTTCAAGAGTTGCTGGAGCAGCTGAATGAAGACTTAATATAAATGTATTTTTGTCAAGTTTCTAGTGTAAATATCTTAGAAAACTTGAAATCAGATAAAACCTTACAAGTAACTTTTCAGCAAGAAATGTTTCAGTAACTCAATAATTCCTTAATATTGATGAAAAAGTATTAGTTCCATTGGCACACATTCTTTCCATAAGTGAAATAATCTTTCAGTAGAACAAGTACTCTTTTTTTAATCAATATTAAGGAAATATTGACTTAAAACAAGCTCCTCTATCTTCAAATCAAATAAAATTGTATCTGTGTAGCGCATTTAAGCAGCACAAAGTGATTTACATCCTAAAAACACGAATCTAACAACAATCAGTATTTTGTCTTACTTCAAGTTTTCTAAGATATTTCCACTAGAAACTTGCCAAAACCAGACTTGGTAAGATTTGAGTTTTTTGCAGTGTAAATGTGTTTGTGTGTCTGCTGTGTGTTACCTGGTACATACGACAACGAGAGCTACCAGAGAGACGATACACACTCCGCCTACTAAAGAACTTGCAGTCAGGTAGAGCTGCTGTCCAAGCTCTGACTTGTACTCATCTGCAGAGGCACACACACATACACACACACACATACATAATTTAGCAATGCTGAGATAGGCATATCTGTTTTTTTTATATTTTTGTGTCTTTCACATGCACACAGCTGTGCCTATCTGAAAGTGAATACATGCTATACAGCTAAAATCTTCCATAATTCCAAAAAAATATATTTTATAACACTCATTTTACATGACTGCACACAATATGCAGGCAGAATGAATTGCCTCACAGCCAGGTTTGCACTTTATAGTAACCTTTTCCACTCTCACAACCCCTTTCCTCTCCAACAGAAAACCTCCACTCACACATCTCCACACGCTCCAGCCAGCCACCCACACTCTTACCGTCTGTGAGGGTCTGGAAGAGCATCTCTTTGCTGTAGGCTCCGTAGCCTGCCACGGTGCGGGCCCTCACCTGGACCACGTAGCCGGTGCCGGGCCTCAGGCCCTCAAGGACCACGTTGGGTGTATCGCTCTGGACCACTGAACTGTTCAGCAACGACGACTGGAACTGCAGAAGAGGCAGAGAAAGATGTTAATATACTAAACTTAACTTTGACAACTGCCAGTTAACACAGGTGCATCCCAATAAATTACAATGTTAGTAAAAAGTTTAATTTAGAGTGATATATTGATGTATATGATGTAACGTTTGTCACTGGTTTCTCAAATATTGACTGAATGTTGTTTTTGTGACTTTTTATTTTTGTGTTTTTATGATGTAATGCACTTTAAACTGCCTTGTTGCTGAAAAGTGCTAAACAAATAAACTGATTAATTGACAGAATGAAGCAGCATAAAGAAATTAAAAATTTCAATAAGCGTAGTACCTGTGTTACAGTAAGATTTAAAAAATTTAATAAAATACACTTAAAATACAATCACACAGAATAGAAGGGGAAGGTTATTTTCAATGGCTATTTAAAATAGATATTGTAAATAGGAAAAAGCTCTCAGTGAGTCTTGATTTACTAGATCTATGATGCCTAGTAGAGAGGAATAGTTCAAACATTTGGTCGCCGGTGTGCGTAGCGTCCTTAGTGATGTTTTTTGCTCTTGTGAGATCTAAAAACTGCGAGCAATTGTTCGTCAGAGAAGGGAGAGGACATCTTCGTCTTAATTACGCTCTCCAGAGATGTTTTTTATCCACAATAGAACATCCAGTAAATCAAACAGAAATTAAATACACCAGAGTAATCTCCACTGTTGATCTATAGAAGGGTTTCAGCTGCTTTGATTCAGAGTTTTTCCAGATGATTCTCAGGAACTGGAGATGCTGTTGTACCTTTTAAATAATCTCTAGAGTGTGACAGACAGAGATGTGAACATAAAGGAGCTTTAATGAATGCACCTTCTCAACACAGACATTATTTATGTAGAGGTTAGTGATCGTGTTGTTTCCTGAAGTTGATAAAAGAAGGTTGTTGGTGGAGCGCCAAACCGACATTTTCTGGATGTCTTGTCCAGAAAATTATTATTATTCTGACAAAAAAATATTTTTGTCTGAAAAAGGACTCTGGATCACTAAGTGACAATCTTCAGTCTTTTTTCTCACTTCTGATGTTTCAGCAGTGGCTCAACACCAGGAATGCAACAGTTTGCGCTCAAACCACCGACTCCAGCAGCAGCTCACATCTGGTGAATGACCTAAAAACTCTTGAATTAAGTTTGCTTCACAGTCCTCCGTTATTTCTTTGCTCACACAATTTTCTGACATACTTTTTCTTTCATGTGATTTTCCATTAATATGCTTGGATGCACCCAGTGATGGTCCACAGCATTTCCCAGTTGTTGTTCCAAGACCACTGGAGATGTGAACCAGTTCCCCCCTCACCTTGCACAGATAAGCAGAACTAGAAAATGAATGGATGGATGATTTGATACAGCAGGATTCTACCACCTCATCCTTATCAAAATAAAATAGTTCTAAATCCAGCTCAACCAGGTTGAAATTTATTAAATCAAGTTTTTGGTTCACCACGTTTACATCTTCAACTTTAACTTTTTTATGCATCATATTAATTTTAAGTGTACGTCAAGTCGCCATTCACAAATTGTTTTACTGATATCATTGCGTAGTGTACCTTGAGATTTTTTCTCTTGTAAATTCCCAAAGTAGCTGCTTTCATTCACATATATAAAAGTTTTTTTCTTTAGAATGTGAAATAAATATCCAGTTTCTGACTGTAAAGTCATTTAGACACTTGTAGTTGCGGTCGCTTTTAACCCTAATATTTCCATCGAGTCAGAAAGCTGTTACTTCAGTCACAAAACACATTTATAATGAACATATGCTAAAATTTTAAGTTGTTTTAGAGAAAGCGGCAGAAGGACAAACTTGCTGCACTTTTGTTGCCCATATATAATTTTGTCCACATGGTTCTTAAAAAGTCAAAATGTTTATCTTCGGTGAAGTCCTGATTCTTTTTAAGAATACCAAGTGGCAAACTCTTCCATCAATGCACATGAACGTTATTTCAGCTGCTCATCTGCCTGAAAGAAAATTGAAAAGAGAAAATTGCAGCATCGTTGTTGCATCTTCCACCCGTAGACGGCAACATCAGGCCACAAACATTCTGAAATATATGTTGACATTTTGATTTAGAGCTGCTTTTCTCCATTTTTTCGGGACTCCTCAATGTTTCTCATTTACATAATCCTTTATGATGTGACATCAACATCTATGTGGATGTCGCATCATAAAGAACCCTGTTCATATTTCATTTTCACTGTCTTTCAGCTTATGGATGATTAGCATTTTATGTCAATTATTTCTCCAACACACCTAAACCCCTTTCCTGATGACCATTTTTCTTCCTTCGTGCTCTTGAGTCATTCATCTTTCCATTCTATGCAAATACAATAAGGGCTTATTGCAGTTAATTAGCTTTTACCCACCGAGAAAGACAAGCATGTGGACTTCTCCCGTTCCATTCGCCTCCATATTATCTGTCCCATCTCATAAATCCAAGGCTATCACCTTTTACCTCCATCTATGCCCCCTTCTTCTCATTTTAGACTTCCTATTTTCTGTCATTTTCTTTCAGATAACAAGGTTTTACAGAGGCTAAATCTAAGAGCGGGCGGAAGAGCGAAAGGTCTGCTGTGGTGGCGCCGTGAAGGTATAGGCGGAGAATCGTGGCACGAGAATGAAGGACGGCGGGGTGGTGGAGGTCGACGGCAGAGCAAAGTGGAGAGGAAAAGAGATGATGGCGGTGATGAGGAACACCGCCCAGGAGGGAGACGAGTGGGTGGAAATTGCCGGTAGATTGGGGAGAAAAAGGTGGGTTATCAGAAGAAGACGTGGGGTTAAAGATGATTGAGTTTTCTAACATAAATATTCATAGCGAAAACCCATTTTCCACATGTCAGTCATTAACCCATTCTCTTGTATCAAAATACTCATCATGATGGGATCAAACTTTTTACTCCTTCCTTGTCTTTATAGGTATTGACCTAAATTATGTCCATATAATGTCTATGCAAAATGTTATTGCACATTTATGTCAGCTGGGTTTTGGATGATTTTAAAGTTTAAAAAGTAGGTAAGTTTTGGAAGTAAGTACAGAAAAGACGTCGCGTCATTGTTGGAGTTTAGATTCCGGAGTTGTGTGTGGCGAGGAAAGCTCAACTCCATGCTGACTGGAGTAAAGAGGTTAGGGGGCAGGGCGTCTGGGAAGGCCTGGCAGACAGAGATAAGTATTAGGGGGAAAATTTTGACTTTCTCCACCATATCAAATTTGCTACATTAAAACTCATTATCTATAGAGTGGGAGTGAGGGAGGATGGAGTGAAGAGCTGCAGGAGATGAGGACGGTGAAAAAAATGACAAAACTGCCAGAAAAAAAGGGTGCAGCACAGCTGTGTGTCCTCTCTCACCAGGCTTATCAAACTGCTCCCACAAGACATCTTCACTTAAAGCTATGAGCTAAAATTAGTCTTTACGTGGTTGACTGCTTCACAGTGGGAAATGCAGAATCCTAATTGACTTCAATATGAGACTTTATTAACGGAAACCTAGCAGCAAATAAGGCCGACTCAGGGCGCAGTATGAGTTTTGATAATAAATATCTCACTCACTCTCTCCTTGGCTCATTGTAATTGTCCTCACACTGTTAAAAGCACATCATGTTATGCGACATCATGTCTGCTGTTTTCCATCTTTTCCTGGATCAAACTGGGGGAACACGAGTCTGTTCGGTCCCGTTCAGAATTGGTTTTAATTCAACTCTTTCACAGTTATTTCAACAAGAGATCAAGTAATTATGAATTTGTAAAATTTGCTGTGAAGTTACAGTTTCATGTCTGAGTTTTAACCCCACCAAAAAACCCTCATAATTTGTCATGTTGGTTTACTTTCTCTGGATCTCATGTGAAGTGAACACAAAGAAATATTCAATTGTAAAATGAAGTTTTGAATTTTCTGTAAATAAAATCTGAATAATTTGCAGTCTTTCAGGATATGTTCCTAACAGCCATCCTCATCAACAGACTGAAATTGATCCTTATTTTGTTTCCAAATAGCCTTGACCTTTGACATTGTTTCGGTATTTCAGATCCCGTCTGATTCAGTTCCATGTCATTTTACACAGCGCATCCAGGATCTGCGTTTACTGCAAATACATCCATATGACTTGCATCAACTCCATGATGCTGCTACTACCACTCTTCATGGTGAGGATGTTGTGATCCGGGTGTTACATTTTTCACCATACACTGCATTTTGAACGTAGGTCAAAAAGTAAAAAAAAATAATAATAATAAACTATTTTGTTTTCTATGTTCCCTAGATGAAAAACTCAAAATGAAGACCAGATTTATGAAGTACACCATTAATAGTTTGACTTTGCACAGGTCCTCTAACCACAGCTATAGATTGTTGCAGCTCTTCCAGAGTTACCACGGGACTGTTAGTTCAGGTTGAGGGTCGGGTCAGGTATGCAGTTGTTCCAAACCAAAATCTAACACTAATCCATAATATGTTCAAAGCTTTAGGATATAATTTTACGACCTACTCCTCCTTCACTTTTCTTTATAATGTTCTCTAATAACCCTGTGAGGCCTTTATGCTGAGATTATATTACACACAGATGGTATCTGCTTACTAATTCCCTGGATTTTATTTCAGGGCAAAAGAGCAAAAAGAGGCTTAATACACATTTATGGAAAAATGGGAAAATGTTCAAGAGGTAATTATTAGCATCTCTTTATGCTGATAAAACTATGCAATGAGGAAGTTAAAACGTATTGTTTAGTTTCTGGACATTTACAGGAGTTTTTGTTTTACTTTAGTCTGTTTATTCCTTCTAAAATGACAAAAACAAAAACAAAACAAAAAACAGTTGTGAAGTTAAAAAGAGCCTTTCCTTATTTGCTGGCATAGAGGACTCAAGGATATGCTTTCAAAGATAATTTGTTTTCCAATATTACTGCAAAGCATCACAGTTCTAACCAGTGCAACACGACTTCTGGTTTTGCATTCAAGTGCACACTTTTGAATTCCAGACTAAACATATTCAGTTGTCTGAAACGCTTGCTCAGTTTTATTCTCCTCCTCAAAAACAAACATATGGTTCTCTTTCTGCAGAATTCAATAAACAAATCTGATCCACTAAGATTTTGCAGCACCCAGTACTAGCTGAAAAGTTCACAAATCATTTCAGATCTATTTGTTCCTTCTTTCTGTCTCAATCACTACGAAAAGAGTCCCGCTGAAAAAGTGGCACATCTTTGCATCAGATCAGAGTAATCCTCTAAAAATAACCTTTTGTAGAAACAAATCAGACAAAAACTGACAAAGATGTGAGAAGTATATAGTTCTAATGGATAAAAAACAAGAAACTTTAAAAATGTCAGAGGTTTCATAGGATTCTAAATTAATGGATTTGACTCAGTAAGAATCAAAAAGTATTGTACTGAAATGTTACAGAAAGCCTGTACAAATATGCAACACAAAAAAACTTTAGGCAATCATTTGCAGGCCACACTTTTTACTAAAGCACAGAAAATGGGGATCGGGTGGTATCATCTGTAATATGGGTTAAAAAAAATAATAATATTGGAGGTGATTTTTATGAAAACCTTAAATTGATTAGAATATTCCCCCTCTGGGCGAATTACACGGGCAAACTCTGATTGGATCCTGTTTTGCAGCCAATACTTTGAAAAGAAGGAAGCCAGTGTTATTACCAAAGTGGATAGCTGCATGTAACTGTGTGTAATTTCATTATTACTGTAACCATGAATGATTCTTTGTAAATCCACGCCACAGCAGTATGTTTTCTTCAGGGTTTCAACATGCACTAAAGTAACATTTGGTTTATTTAAAATGCAATTCTTGTATTATTTGTGTAGCATTCCGTTTTCCTGCCCATATTGTGTTTCTGCCCAAATAAAACACTTTTGAGGTTGAAGAGATCTACATTTTTGGCCAATTTCAATATCTGATATTAATATTTCAGCTGTGGCAGATGATCAATAAAATATTGGTTCTTTATACACCATAAAAGCACAACCAGACCACTTACATAACCTCTCTGCTCAAGTTAAACACCTGCAATCTGTTACTGCATCACTTTTATTGTCACATTTCCATCTTCTTGTTGCAGCAACAAGATGGGGAGGGACCCCCTCCTCAGTGCTTGTTGGGGGATGTGTACTCTGAAAACTGCAATAAACTTCTAGACGTTAAGAGTGTGCCTGAATGTTTTAATTAAAGACAACTGCTGAAAATGAGTCTAAAAGAGTCACAATTGGCAACGTTTGCAGTACATAATGAAAGGGGGGAGAAATCTTGTACACCAGCAACTGCAACCAAGAAAAAAAAAAAAGAAAAAAGCTTATTTTGTGTATATCTGTTAAGCAAAGACAGGTGGATTAAAAAAAGAGTGGGTTGAGAGGAGGCTCGTGTTCTTTTCGGTGTATCTTACACAATTCCTTGTAGGTGATTTGCTTTTTGTTTTTCATCTATCTGCAGCAAAGTGTTTTTCCAGTTCTGGGCTCAGTTTCAGAAAAGTCGGGAACAGACTTTGCTTTAAGTGACAGATACTGCAGTAACTTACCTTTCACGCTCACAGCTTAACATTCAGCAAATTACAAGGACTTAGTAAGAGATCCCATTTTCTTTCATTTAGGCAATTTTACTCCTGACAGAAACGCAGCAGCAGCCTTTCACGGGAAAGCAATCTGGTTCCACAAGTTTAACCCCTGAATTAGCTGCTCTCAACACCGCCCCGGGTCTGGCATTCTTTTTCCTGCCTGATTCAAAATGATCAGAAATTTCTCCGTTATCAGTCAGGCAAGCCGGGGGTTACTTCAACTGTGACTCCATTTATCATCTGCATTCAGATATTGATAGCTACATTGTTAACCACACATATACAAACAAAATGTGCAAACAACAAAAAAAACAACTTCCATTAAGAGGCTGGTGCGTTACCTATAAATACAGAGAAAAACTTAGATACCTACAGAGAGCATCGATAAGAACACCTTGTGGGCCTTTATGGAGGTTTTCTGCAAAATGTATCCATGCTAAAAGAAAAAAAAAAAACCTGTAGGGTAGATTTAGAGCCTGTTGGAGGAATTACATCTCAAACATGGCTTACAAACACCTCAGGGTCTGAAGCAGCTGGCAAACCTGATAGGAAAAACTACATCTGGACTAACTGACTAAACCCCAGGGAAGAGGGACAAAGTTTCTGGACATTTTTAACTTGTTGTACGAAAGCTAAAGTTCCACTGAGTTTTGAAGAAAGTGCCTAAAAATACTTTTCAAAAGACATCTTTTATTTAGTCTGCTGATGATGGCATTGAGGTTTTAAAGAAAACTGAAAATTTTCAGCAAATGTTTTGGTTGAGGAAAGGTTTCACTCTGTGTGTTCGAGTCGCTGTGGAATGAAAATATTCAATCCTTCAATGATTGGGGGAACCTGTGTGATCCCAGAGGTCTTAGAGTCCACAGAGAGAAATGAACACATGAACACAGTGAGAGGAGGAAAGGAATCTGGGAGGCAATCTCCTTCAGCAAACAAACGGCCAATATTATCAGTACTGTCCACACACCGGGTCACAATGCACAATTTGAAATATGAAACCAGAAAAAAGTAAAGAAACATGATACTAAAAATTATATTGACGACTGAGGTTGTGTTTACTACAACATCTCTTATTTCAGCTGCAGGGTATATAAAAAAAATTTAAAAAAAGACTAAATTAAATACAAATCAATTTTAAAAGCAATTTGTCTGAACAAATATTAATGTTTCTGTTTGTATTGTTTTGGATAAGTCTGATACATCTGAACCAAATGAGCTTCGTATCAATTATTTTCAACTTAACCTTTTCCACAGGTCACAGTTAATGAAAATACAGTTTTTACTCATCGGCATTAAATTTTAAAACCTATCTTGAATCTTCTAAACAGATCCTCAATCAATTTTCTATTTACTATAAATCACATCAAACCTCTCTGTTTAAATATGCGTTTAAGTATTTTAATGAATTATAAAGACATGTTGGAAATAATGCTGATAACTCTATATTTCCATTTCTTTGATTCTGATTCCCTGGTCAGTTTTACCCAAAACTATTTAAATGCTCCACTCATACTTGTAACAAAGTCAGTTATTGTCATTTAGGGGGTTTTTGTGTTTGGAAGTGAATAATATTTTTGCTTTGGTTAATATCTCACACTTGTGATTGGACAGATTTGTTTTTCTGAAACATCAGTGATTGTTTTTGCCAAATTAAAACATTTAATGCAAATGCTAAACTACTGTTCCTAAAAAGAGCAGCCAAACCTTTGCTTTGACTAGACAAAAGTCACTTTTTTATATGTTGTAGAAAAGGTTTAAGTTTTTAGTTTTTTCTTAATCCTGCTGTCTGATGCTGTCAGAATTTAAGCAGTTGTTAGTCGGCGCCGAACACTAACATTGTGAATCACAAAAGATTAATCATTTTGGTCTGTATTTTGTTGGCAATAAATAATTACAATATGAGCTTGTTATAAAGCCATATAGCTGAGGACTAAAGTCTTTTATTGCACCTTATTACTGCTTTACAGTATCTGAAAGACTGTTACCACCATAATCTCCAAATATTTCCCATGTCTGCTGTTTCACAAGAGCCAATAGTTAAGAAAAGTCTGCGCTCATTTTTAATTGTTGAAAGGAGCCTTTCACTCTTTGTAAGACACTGTCAGTGCGACCACAGGCTATAACAAATGATCTGCCTTTTACTTTAAAAATCCATCTTCACTAATTACAAGATGATTCTGTCAAAGATGAGGCATCTACATGACTGGACATCTACCACCAGTGAGGAAGAAAATGCAACAGTTAAACAAATCACAAACATGTTGACAGCTTTCCGCCAGCAGCTGTCTTTAATTAATGATCATGCCAAGTGTGTCAGCCAGCGAACGCAGCAGTAGTTATTTTCATCAGCAGTTGGAGCAGCAGGCATGTTAAGTCAGAGGAAGGAGAACGTGAAAATAAAGAAATAAATGTTTAAAAAGCGCAACGAACACAATTAAGTAATGTTGTAATACACCGATATATTGAAAACATCTATTAAGGCATCTGTGTTTTATGTTACATGGGACAAATTTAAAATATACATGAACTTTTTTTTATCCATTAATTTAATTATTCACGACAGAAAATGTTTAAAATGTGCCTCCTCTAATAAGTTTGCCATCTTATAACCAACACCGTTCTGCCAGGTACAAAACAACATTGTGCTTGGTTCTATTATAAATCCATTTACAGCAAATCAAAAACACTTGCTTTGATTGATTTGAAGTAGACAACCAATTCATTCAATTAGCAACCTTGTCAAAGCTTGAAAAAAAGACTTTGTATTGAGGCTTCTGGAGGTTTTCATTTTAATTAACCTTTTCATAGCCTGGTATTCAGAGACTGATGGTGTTGTAGCCTCGTTATATTTTTAAATGCATATATTGAATATTTTAAGATGTCAAACATTTTTCTGCACTCATTAATCTGTAATAGATTTTACCACTTTTAATATTTCATTATTATTTTCAGTGTAACAATATAAGTCTTTATCAAATTTAAATTATTTCTTAGATAAAGTCTAAGAATTGAAAGTGTGAACATTATAAAGACTAGAAACGTAAACAGACTTTACTTTAAGAGCTTAAAATGGAGTATCAAAAAATAACTATAAAGCTTTGAAGACTAATAGCAGCTGAGGAGATAATATCAGACAACAATCTCACTCAGTTGAAAATAGTGCAATAATCACAGCTGGAGTTCACAATCACTCTAAAATTTTCTCCTCGTAGATTTTGAGGTATGCTGCACAAAAAGAAAATCTAAATTTCTACAAGACATCAGTGAGAAAACAAGCATTCAGATCTCAGTGAGCAAAGGCGTTTGCAAAAATAAAGCAGTTTCTAGTACTTACCAACAGTTAATTAAATGACATTAATGCACTTCACATTGATTTTCCTGTTTTATCGACTCCCAGCAGATTACTGGCTGAGAACGAAACACCAAAACGTTCAGCCACACACACACACCAAAACGGTCACGCCCACACACACACACATTTATCATTCCAGTCTACCTTGTCGTAGTATCTGATCTCGTAGTCGAGGATGATCCCGTTGGGCTGCTCGGGTGGCGGCCATGAAAGAGAGAAGCTGCGGCTCGTTGAGCTCACTTGGTGCATTATGGGAACCTCCGAGGGAGCTAGTATAAAACAAACATTCACACACACAAACGCAACAACACACAATCGATTAGGAGTTTCACAGATTCACCAGGATGTTTAGACGTTATAAATATGCAAATAGAGTGTAATGTAATGATAAAATGCTTAAAATGCTTGCAAAGAAAAAGGGAAAAGGTTTCTACTTCAGTGGACGTGAAATAAAATTGCCGTTTTTCTCAATGATGTGGGAACATGTGCAATGTTTTAATGCATTTTTAGCTGTGATCTCAGGATTTGTAGACATTTGGCTGTAATAGACTTTGGGATTTAGCTGATAGGAATGTTTAATAAGATAGTTTTCCAAATCATATTTCTGCAATAGTCCTTTGTTAAGAAAAGACATGAAGGAATTATGGGGGCTATTACTGAAGATAGCAATGAAATGCATTGCAATGGTCATCCTTAATGAAAAGTATTTGAGAGAGGAGGGAAAAAAAATTAAGTAATTTCATTTTCTCTCCATGTATTACAGTGAATCATCTTTAGCCATTGTGTCCGAAAAATCAATAATTCATCTTAAAAAGCCAAGTAATCCGGAGATTTTGATGTAATTTAAGTAGTATCAATGCATTAAGTCCAACAGTATGAATGAGCTGTGATTTGAAAGCCTTAGTCTTTCATGTCAATCCGTTGCTTTACAATTTTGCTTCTAAGTGCATTGAGTTTCAAATCAAAGTTCTGCAAACGACACTCAAAACCTACTGCCTACATAAAAAGCCCCTTCAATCGCAGTTAACTGGATGATAATAGATGATATTGTTGTATCCTAAAATATTTCAGGAGCATGAGGAGTTTGCATCAGACATCAGCTGAAAATGCACTTGGTAAGTGGCAGTGGGTCAGGTTTCGATTACAAGTGAGCCTCTGTTACAGTGGATAAGATCAATTATATTTTTTCCATCAGAGAAAAGTGGCTTTCAAATATAAATTTAAGTAGAAGTGGAAGTATTACTTATGTCTGTCTCCATAAGATTTCGATGGAGAAATAACTCGGTTATGCTATGTTTGAATTACACAGCAGCAGGCTGAGCGGGAGGAGGAGGGCAGGGTAAGGGGAGATAAAGCTCAGAAAAGGAAAAGAGAGGAAGAAGCAGAAGAAGAGAGTTGAAAAGGATTAAAGCTGCGAATGTGCAGGAAGAAGTGAAGGAGGGAGGAGCAGAGGAAGGTAGGAGATGACAACCCTGTAACATGTTTTATGAATTAAAAGGCTGTGGCTCAATTTCCTTTATCTCTCCAGCCATCCCTCCCGCATTTAATCCACTGTGCCCCGGGGTATGCTTACACACACAGACGCTTGTAAACACACACAACAGCTTTTTTTTTTTTTTTTTTTTTCTTTTCAGTTCTAACTCACCTGCCTGATTGGTTGTAATGTTGATTGACAGCTGTTGGGCAGGATAAGGACTCTTATTGGACACTCCATTGACTGCCTGCACAGTTAAAATACCAATGGTCAAAACAGAACACAGTTACATGTTTAAAGGAGGCGATTTATAGATGATATTTAGGAAGGTTGGAACGCAAATACATAAAACGATTGTTAAAAAGACTATTATCAAGGATAAGTTAGACAGCTAGATATCTTGTCAAGTATGTAGACAGACAAATAGACACAGACAGATTTTCTACCTACTCAGATTTATTCAAGTAAAATAAATTTTAAAATCTTATTAATTATAATTTTCTTTCCCATGTATTAAAAACCTGGCATACAAACTGAAGCCTTTACACTTTTATATCCACTGTATAATAGGAGAATGATTTTTGGATTTGTCCTTGACAGCACCAGCCAAATTCTGTCAGTGTCCAGAATTATTCATCAACTGCATCACATTAGAATAGCAAAATCCTTCGACTGACATGTCTGTCTAGTACCAAACACAATCTGTATTTTAAGCCTGACAAAAGAATCTGTTAAAATTCACAAAAGTGAAATGTTTGTAGATTTAATGTCTTATCTCTGAGACAAAGACAAGCTGACCACATTCTCTATGGGTTTCAAAGATGAGACCCGTTGCCATATATTGTTTGCCATGTGTGCAGTTAATCATTCTGACAGTGAAACCAATGCTTTAGTCAGGGCAAATTAATGTTTTAATTTATGATCATTTACTTGAGCCTCTGCTAATTTAATTTTACGTTTCCCTAACTGCTAAATCTGCTGCTTAGAATCGAACCCCTTAATAAGATTTTAATTCAAACTTTGACTTATTTATCTTAGGTTTTTCAGTGGAATGTGGGGGAAACAAGAACAATTTCATTCAATATTTTCAGAATACACTAGTTTACATACAACCCTGCTTTATGGGAAAATCTCATAAATCTGAGTATTCAAATAACTACGTTTATATGTGAAAATGTTATTTTACTCAGGATGTCCTTGGATGTCACAATTTAGAAACAAAATTGAGCTCTAAAATTTTTACAGTAAAGGAGCCAGATGGGAGAAGATTGAATGTTTATCACTATAAAGGCTTTACAGACATTACAGTGACCTTGTAAGCTGGCAGATATAATTGCAGATTTTGCATAAAAGCCTGCAGGTCAGCAGCTTTCTATGTAGCGCCAGTATCTTTGAGCATTTTAGTGAATAGGTGGTAGCAATTTGCATTTTAAACAAAAACTGACGAGAACAAGGCTGTTTTTAAAGTGGCTTATCATGAATGGATGGAACTTTTTCACAAACAAAACTTGAGGAATGTTTCTCACAACATACAATGAATTTTAAGCTTTTAAACTATTTGGATTTTTTTTTACTGCACAGCAAGAATCGCCCTATACTTTCATTTCCTTGCAAATCTAAGATAACACATCTGCAGGCACAAACCTGAATGTCAAAGGTGTACGACGTGTGAGCACGAAGCTTGCTGATTTCCACCCTGGTTCCCTTCAACGCCTCCTTGCCTGGAGTATAAACCACGCTGTCATCGCATGGCTGGCACGCCCGCCGCTCGCTGCTGTGGCAACGCCGGCACACGACGTTGTATGACAGGTCGTCACGGTGCCCGGTGTCGCGTGGCGAGTGCCACTCCAGGATCACCGACGTCTGATTCACCACTGAGACCAAATTGCGAGCAGCAGAGGGAACGCCTGAAAACAGGAATTGAAAGGGAAATATGAGTCAATGAGGAAGGAAAATACGTTTGTAGTGTTGGACTTTTTCAGTTGTCAGAGATCCCCTTATTTGATATTAAAACAAGCTTTTAAGGCACTGCAAATGTAAAACCCATGATTTTACATTACTGATAATAGTAAAAAAAAAAAAAAATTCACAGCATTTTATCTGTGAATCCCTGATCTGATCTGCTTCCACTTTGTCATCTGATCATATCAAAGTTTTAACAGGCTGGAAAAGAGTTCAGCAGATAACAGGAAGGCTGAACTGGGAGCATTTTACTGACACTAACCACTGTTGAAAAATGTTAGAAACTGTTTAAAATGTCAACACAGTAATCATGCTGTCTATTTTAAAATAACATCTGCAGCTCCTCCTCTGTCACCGAATGACATCTCACAGAGGAAACTTTCTTTCTGAGATCAGCAATGGCTTAAATCCCAAATGGCAGGTCAAACATTTAAACCAAAAATGACGTGGCCTTTTGTGTAATTCTCATCAGTTCATCTTTTATCAAAAGCTAACATAAGCAAATCGTAAATTTGCTGTCAAATCTTGCAAAAGAATTGTGCCCACTGAATTGGCACTTTCAATTTCCTCTTGGGGAAAACAGAAGCCTTGTTCTGTCTTGTCTGAAGGAAGAGTAGACTTTTGTGTTCTGAGCCATCGGGGACTGAGCATCAAACAGAGGAAACGGGGTCAAACAATTCAGCAACATGATTCTTTGTTTTTTTTGTACAAACACTCTCTTGTTTAGAACCAAAGAGGAAAAGAACAGGTCACCAAAAGCCAGGATCTGCACAGCCTAGAAGGTAATTTAGACTTTTATCATGGCGCAAATACAGACATAATGCAGAGACGTTGGGCTGCATGATGGGAAATCCTGTGATGTCAAGGTTACTGGGACAGCAACCAACAAATCCATATTTTCCTCACTCTTCCAGGTTTTCAACAGTCACTGACCTTTAGCATCTTTGACACTTTGCTTTGTCAGGGGTGGAAACTTACTGCAGGATCTCCATTTAACAGGCTGAATATCTAACTAACATGCAAAATGCTTGCGGTTTTCCTTAAAGTCTTTAGCAATGTTAATATTACACACACCAATGTAATGACTAATACATATAGTCACTCTACTGTGCTGCACCAAAAGAAATTTAAAGCATGAAACAAAACTGACAAAAGTGAATTCTAAAAAGATACAAAATAATCAAAACATCTTTTCAACAAATCAGGGTTAGGATGGTTTCCGTGTGCTTTGATCAAAAGAAAAAAGTATGAATATTTTTTACTACTTGGTAATAAATAAAGAATTGTTTACATTTGTGTAAGTAATTAGATTTTATTATGCTCTAGAACTTCAGAAAGCAATGACTAAAACTGACTAGTCAAACAGCTTGTTATACAAATTAAAAACAAACTGTATTCGTTTGGTACCAGACAGTACAGTCATTAATTATCATAACCTTTGGCGCAAAATGCTTAATTTGTGAAGCAGGAGACCAACAGTTTTGGTTTTAATTGGAACCGCAAAATTATCAAAATAATCAACATGCCAAATCAAAACTGAAAATAAACAAGCTGAAACACAGAGCAGTACACAATCACAAAATGTTTGTGGCATTTGTTTTGTTTTTCATGGATGTAACCAAAGGCAATTTGCTTTTAGAGGCATGAATAGTAATTAAGTTAATTAAGTTTAAGATAAACTGTCCTAATTTCTAATTAGAGTTATGCTTTTCTGTCAAAATTAGTTTGGCTTCGGGTCACAAACAATTAGATGGAGACTTTTATTTTCCTGGAAAAAATGAATTTGTTCTGGACCTTTAATTAACCAAACTAACAATTGAAGATCACCTTTTTATGATGTAAAATACAAACAAAAAAAAGTTATTACCCATGTAATTTTCCAGTCCATACTAAATAATTAACTTTAAATCTTAAATGATGTGATTATTGATCATTTTTCTTCACTGTGACCACTAAAAATGGCAGCACCAGTTTGTTGGATACCAACTTAAATGGGTTTTAATCATCACCGTCCCGTGAAGATCAGCCAATTCTTGCAACTCTTGGACTTAAGCCAACACCTTCTTTAACATTAATAAAATGTTTATTGTCCTTTATCAGTCCGTCAGTCTCAGTTTTCACTCAGTGTCAAAGTACGTCTTCAAAGCTCAAGCAGTTTTCACAAGGCTGAGCCTTGAGGGGCTCACGTCTCGCTGACAGTCCAAACACATCACACAGAGTGTGACACAGATGAAACAAGAGCGCTTAAGATAAAATGGATGTTCGGCCGTGGCGTATGCTAAACCAGAGTCAGAAGATGAGACGACCCTGAAGAATATGTGTCTGTATGTAATTCTTAGACACCAAGGACAGATGTGCAGCAAAATCAAAGTACAAACAGCAGGGGGTTAAAAAAATCTAAGCACTGCATACAGTGTAATTACAGTTATGCATATCATCACCTTCCTAAAATAAAGCATAAAGTAATTTTGGGGGGGAAAAAAAAAAAACACTTGGCAAAATTTGACTTAGGCCATTATTGTAGGAAGGTGACGACAAATTTAAGTTCCAGGTTTGCCACATGGTGAGTGTATTTTTTTTCTGCATAAATATGTCTTCATTTAATGATCAATGTAAACATTAAAAACATTTTAAAATGCAAAGTTGCCACAAAAACACAGCATCTAGCCACACTGCAGAAACAATGGAGACTCGTAAGAGACTGACACATCGTCTGTTTTGTTTTTCTGTTTTGCTCAGACTGTAGAATTGAAATTATATTCACTTACCTGCAGAGAGACAATGCACCCAACCACCTCCGCAGTCGGTGAGGCATGTTACCACTGGAATTTTTTTTTTGTCAGACAACAATCTACAAACGGTGCCGTCACTCTTCCACTCCGGTGACCTGATTCATATCCGACTCTGAATCCCTCCTCTGTATCTAAGTTTAATCCTACTGTTTTTGTACTTTGCCCTCTTGATTTTTTTATTTTTTATTTCTAACTGTAACCTGATTTGTTTTTGCCCCCGAATAGAAAGCACTCAAGTAATTCAGAGAGCTACGCAGGATGAGTGGCTTGACATCTGACACGCTCTCACTGGCAAATTAGATTTTTTTCTCTCCATCGTCATCATTTTAAGAGTGCTACAAGTGTTAAGGTTAGGCTTTTTCTGTACCATCTCTGCTGTAATAAAACCCAGACCCACCTACAGAACATTTTGAGAATCCATCTACAATCTGTTTCAGTGGTATTGAAGTGAGAAATGTTTGCCTTTATAAAGCACCGCTCCTGTTGAAATCAATAAAAAACAACAACAGCAATTTACTGTAAACAACTCTATAAAAGAGTCAGCTATTAAGAAACAGAGTTTCTTTATTAAGGAAGTAAAAGTAAATAGAGGAATGGACAGTGCAACAGAAGAATCCAGAAAAGAATAGTTGTGTTTCCATGGACCAATTTGATATTTCAAAAATGACTAAGCTTACTGGAAACATGACAATTTCTAAAAAAAATAAATAAATAAAATAAAATAAATAAAAACTAGCTTTGACGAGGTGTTTTACTGGCCGTATTAAAATTTATTTTGAATAAACTGAAATGGAAACACTTTTTTTGCATCACGAGTCACATGACCAACAACCAGATGTTTCCGCTGGTGCAAACCACGAAGACGACAGGAAGTATTTGGAGGATCATGGTGACGTAGGGTTTTTTTAATGACTTATTACAAACTTATTCACATGTGATTTCAATTGTGTTTCTTATTTAATGAAAACAGTCATTGTAAAATTGTGTTTTTTCAACATTAGCAGAATATCAACAAAGTTTTGCACACGTTTGTAATGGAAAGACGTCTGGCGCTACCAACTGCACAACTGTGCAGCCAATATCAGGACTTAAAATTTGTAATTACATTGAACAAGTAAAAACTAACTTCTTTGCTTCCAATGTTTAAATATTTTCAAATTAATCAAACAAAAAAATAAGGGCATTGGGAATTGGCCATGAAACTGGAATCGTAATATCCATAAAATGTGAAAGATTTAGTTTTTAATGACTAAAAAGAAATGCTATTGGTGTTCATGGTGTTTTGTGTATTTTTCTATTTTTGTCTGACATGAAGAAGAAGACAACAGGAAGTAGTTGGAAGAACATGGTGCAGCATGTTTTTTAATACTTATCATTACAAAGACATACATGTGGGATTTTAAATGTGTTTTTTATTTAATGGAAACACTGCAACTGCAAAATTGTGTTTTTACAACATTAGTGGAATATTGATAAAGTTTGGAGAATGACATTGGATTCCAGTGAGGGAATCAAGTGATTGGGAACAGCTATGGAATGACTCTATAAATTAAGGGGAAAAGACAAAAAACAAGGATTTTTGAGTTTTGGTGTTTCAGTCATTTCCTTGTTTAAAAACTGAAAATTGATACAACTGATAAAGACTCACCAAAATCCTACAATGCTGGATTGGAAAAAACATTGTTTGCTCAGAAGAGGATTAGAAAACACAGATCTATCTATCCTGTTTTGTAACCAACTTTGTGGTGGTAAACAGTCTGGTTCTGTTTACCACCACAGCTAATAAATACCAACTCAGTTATTTAAACGCCACAATATACCTGCTGACCATTTCCATCTCTTGTAACCACAGTATGCCAATGAACGCCACAGACACCAGATCTCACTCCAATTGAGATCATTTCAGACATGATGAAATAGGAAATTTATGTGCAGTCAACAAATCTCCAGGAAAAGAACAAGGCTGTTGTGTTAATATATTAATATATTAAAATTGCCTGAGGAATGCTTGAGACACCTTCTTGAATCTAGGACACAAAAAAAAGCAGCTCTGACAGCAAAATGAGGTTCATGAGGTGTTAAAAACTGGCCTATAATATAACAATAGCTCTGAAAATTTACAAATCACACATTTAATGATTTACACAAGCACCAGTTTATATCAAATTCTGTGTGGACAGTGGTATAAATGATCCCATTGAAAGCTTTGTTTGTATTTTCTGAGGACTATAAATCTTTAAAAACACAATAGATCCTAAATATGACTGAACCAGAGCTGTTTTTAATCCCTCAAAATATGAAGATGTATTCAGGTCACTGGGAACAGCACAAAAACCCATGAGTGATTACATACTTTGTACAGCTGCACACACAGTACACACTCAGTTTGAGTACGAGTCCAAAATGATTCATGTTTTAACCTACTTACACTATATCTCTGAGGAACCGAGTGGCTGCGTTACTCAAACTCACTGCTTCGTCTTGCGTTGAAGCACAGACTCTTCGACACAATAAACACATACTCAACTGGAATGGAGAGCCTGAGCAGTGTGGCGACATTATTACTTACTACTCCCAAAATCCCTCAACAATAATGTGTGTGGGTGTGTGTGTGTGTGTGTGTTTCGGCTCTGACTGAGGTGCATAAATTTACAGGCAGAATTATAAATCAAGGTGGATGCTGGATTTTCATTTAATTATGAAATATTCGACTGCCGGTGTTGTCAGTTTGTGATACGCTGTAATATGTCACCTACTGGGATCGTAAGCCTGGACCAGTCATTTTGACACCTTATTGAAAGGTGTACTGAGAGTGCAATTATACGTGTTGACTCACTGGTACACATGTCCCCTGGTTTGTCCATGTCTCCACGGTAATATCCATTCCGACAACCACAGAGGGTGGCAGCTTCGATGGTGGAGCGACTGTTGAGCGGACACTGCTGACATAATCCTGCCCCCTGGGACGACTTAAAGGTGCCCTGAGGACAAGCTGTGAAGAGATTACAAAGCACAACTTAACTTGGACCCCTGAACATGGATGAAAAAAGGCTAATTTTATTGGTGGGGTTTACGTCACATTTGTTTTGACTTTTTACATGGAGTTATTGTGTGTATCTGAAATTATACAGAAAAGCATGTTGACATGCATCTTAAGACTTTAAATCCAAATAAGCTGCTGTTGGCCCCACCCCCCAAAATCAACATTTACACTCACACATGAAAATGTCTGCAAACAGATGTGCAACCATGAAACTGTACATCTTTGAAAAGCAGAAGTAGAGCCTCCTGCACAACCAACAAGAATGCAGCAAGTGGTTTCTGAATGGTAAGTCAACAACAAAGCACCTGTCTTTTCCAGCAGCCAATGTACAGCACATACAGCAGTAAAACTAGCTGACCAAACGTGCTGGAGCTCAGCTTGGTTGCTAGGTATCAGGCTGGGCGTCGATGGGGTTGCTAGGTAACAGGGCAGTGCCTGCTGATTTGTGACATCACTTTCCAGAGGTTTTTGAAATGGCTCATTATTCAGACACAAAAAACATTAACTTTTTGCCAAAACACGGCTGGACTTTTTTTATTATTTGTTTTGTTTTTTAAGTGCTTGGGCTGATTTTAGAAGCAGTAGAAACCCAAACGAAACTACAAAAATGTGCAAAATGAGAATTTTGCACAATATGTCCCCTTTGTTCAATTATCGGTAGTGGTGTATTTGCATATTTGATTCTCTACAGATAACTCTGAGCCAGGACAGATAATGGAAAGTTCAAACTAAACGTAATCAGGGGAAGACATTAAAATTACATTAAGAGGACACTCAGGTGGGTTCCCTCCAGGTTCTCCAGCTTCTTCCCACAGTCCAAAAACATGACTGTCAGGTTAATTGGTCACTCTAAATTCTCCTTAGGTGTGAGTGCGTGTGTGTGTGGGTGTGTAGGGGGGTGTGTGTGTGTGTGTGTGTGTGCGCATGGTTGTTTGTCCTGTCTGTCTCTGTGATGGACTGGTGACTTATCCACGGTGACTCCGCCTCTCACCCAGAACGTTAGCTGGAGAGGCACCACCATCTCCAAGACCCACTAGGGACAAGGGTGTAAAGAAGATGGATGGATGGATGGATGGATGGATGGATGGATGGATGGATGGATGGATGGATGGATGGATGGATGGATGGATGG